>JANHGB010026398.1:0-18353 GCA_026283785.1 Coracopsis vasa
GGGCTGACCGGCCCGGGCGGCTCAGCCCCGCCGCAGCACCGCCACGAGGAACCCGGAGTCCTCGGCGAAGGGGCGCAGGTCCCACGTCGAGAGCAGGACGTCCTCGCGCAGCCCGGCTTGGGAACGCCGCCGGGCTTTGCCCGTGGGCACGGCCACCGCGCTGCCGCGGCGCAGCCCCTTCCCACCAAAGTGCCGCCTGAAAAAGGTCTCCATCGCACCCACTGTTGATACAGAGACCGGGAATTAAATAGGATCCTATGGGAGTCCGCAGGCGAGGGGATGGAAAGAGACAGAAGGCAGGAGTGGCGGACATGGCTGGGACCCTCTGCATCCCCTGCTGTGGGATCACGAGATCCCCTGCACCCCAAGGCGCCCATCAGCCCTGGCATCGCTCCTGGTGCTGGTCCACCTGGTTTTCCCATGGGAACTGCTCTGGCTAAACATCAGCCCCATCAAATTTGCAAGAAATTGAACCTAAGCTCTTGTGAATCCCAGAGAAGAAAACCAAAGTCAGGTAAGAGCAGGAAAGCAAGCAGAAGAAAGTAAAAGCAGGACAGGCAGACTTGGTAGGAGTGAGCTGTGAGTGCTGGATGCTGGGATAGATGGAGCAGCGTGGTGGAAAATCATCCCACGTGTCCTGCGCAAAACTTCCCCCTCCAGATGGAAAGAGCTTTACCAGGGTTCTCGAGCTTCCCCTGCCCAGCCCTCAAAGCTTGACAGGCAGCCTGGACATCGCAGCAGTCCATGGAAAGCCCTGGGACACAAGTGGATGGTGCTGTAGCAGCTTCAGCACTGGCAGCTCCGCATGCAAAACTGGAGTGGAAGGGGCTGAATCTGGCTCGCTCCAGTGCTAGTGCTTCACTTCCCACCCTCCAGCCACCACCTCTCTACAGCCACTAAATAGAGAGGATTTACTCAAAGGCAACTAAAAACTCCACACCAAGACCCACGGCTTGGTAGAAGCAAACTCATGGCTCTTCAGTTACTCCCAAGGCAAGGAACTGGCTCATGGCAGCCTGCAGGCACACACAAGCCACCACCATCACTCTCAACAATGGCTCCCCTACCCATCATGAGGGTACGGGCATGCTGCTCATCATTACACTAAGACTAGCATCTCTGCCACTTGCTTCTAGCTTCCTCATGCTCTTATACACATTTGCTTCCAGCAATACCAGAAGACCTTCGGAATAACACCCTGACCCAAACCTCCACTGCCCCGAGGTCCACACAAACAGGAAAATCTGTCAAAGCCTCCCTTTTCCCTTGGGAACTGCATGTAAGATGGGATGTGTTATTTTCTAGACGACTATTTGGAGCTTTTGCTTAGTGCTTGTAGGACAAACAACCCACTGGGCTTTTTAGATGACTTTTAGACTACTTTTAGATGACTTTTAGAGTCATCTTTTAGATGACTACAAAGCTGAGCTTGTATTTTTGGAAAAGGCCAGGCTTGGTTTGCTCTCCTCCATCCTGGTAGGCAAGGAAGCCAGCTCTTTAGTTTCTACAGTCTCATTGCCAAGCCTGTACTCAGTAACACAGGCCAAGGAGGGAAGGAAGGACAGCAATGCCCTCCAGAGCAGCTAAAACCTGCTTGAACTGAACGCAAAACCAAAGTGCCACCTCCTCAGAGGCGTTTCTCCAGTCTCAGCACAGCAGCAATGGAGGTCCGTGGTCACTAGCAGGTCAACTATCACACCACTGAGGCCCATGCAGCTCTGCAGAGGCCAAAAGCATGTTTTGCTGCTCACTCTGCTTCCAGCCTGTCCCTGCCACTGCAGCGCTCCATTCCTGCCCCTTCTCCCCATTACCTGCAGGGTGATGCACAGCAAATCGCATCATCACCAAAGGGTGTTTAAAATTGTTTGAACAAATAGAACATGTTAAAAACCCAAGAGAGAACACTGCCTGGGTATGGCACACTGCAGCAGACCCTTTCTGGCCAGCTTCAGCTGCCGGGGGAGATGTACTGTCCAACTACATCCCAAATGAGCCGAACAGATGCTCCCTCCTGCCCCACATATTCCACTAGCATGAAGCTGCTTGCTGAGCTGGTGCCATGGGCAGGAAGATCTCTCAACACAGCTTCCTTCCTTTTTGCACCACAGTCTTGTGAAGAAATCTGCTAGAACAGCTTGACATTTATGTTTGAGTACTTGCTGATCAGGGTCCTTTTTATCTTCAGGGCTGTCTGCAAGTGACACATGGGCTCACACTCTGGCCACCAGTCTTTAAGGTTATTATGAGGCAACCCATCTGAGAGCAGCACATGACAGCTCAGATATGATGGGTGAAGATATCCTAATCTCTCACAACATACTTTCAATCTCAGCTCCAAATGGTGCACTGCAGGTGCTGAGAGCTGCTGCTGGTGGAGCAGATGGACAGACTGCTGGGGGTGCCCAGGGTTGATCTGTATCAGCAGAGCTGCATGCAAACAGCCAGGGAACCATGTACTGGGTGGAGAGGAGCCTGAGAGGAGCTAATCCCTGGAAGCCCCTAGCCTAACAGCAGCACATCTCTGGAATCTCCACTGTTTGTCACTGAGACAAGATGGAGAAGAGCCATCATCCATGGTTGCTCTTCAGATGGCATCACTCAGCTCAGTTGGGCAAAGAGGCTGGATGGAGGCAGCCTGGCATCTGCAGGGTGGCAGGGAAAGGAAGTACTGCTGCATGCACTAGGATATCAGCTCTACTTACAAGCAGCTATGCACTATCATTTCAATCTCCTTCTCTGAATGAGGAGTAGCGCTGGTCTGCTCGTGATCTGCAATCAGAGCTCTTGGGAGGTGATTTATCTCTAACCAGAGCCCTTGAGATCCTCAGTCTCCCTGCCTCGCACCAATGGGCAGAGATGCTGCTGAAGCAGGAACATGTTCCAGACCATAGGCAGGAGGCAATGCTGTGCTCAAGAGCTGGAGGAGGAAGGGGCTGTTGCAGGAAGCTCCCTGAGCACTCAGAGCAAGCTGCTACCTCTCACTCTTGAGGGCAGAGCTAACCTCGGTGGCAGGAGGTAAATGCCCCTGGAAAGTCAAGCAGGGATCGAAGAGGAAAAACTTGCATTGTGTAACTTCAGTGCACACAGCTCATGGATTGACTGATGTGGAGATCCTGCCATCCAGACAGCCAGCAGCATCCCTCCTGCAGTGGTGGTAGCTCCAAAACCAGACAGGGTGACTCCTAGGGCTAAACATACATTGTCCCTCAAGGCACAGGCTCTGCCCACGTCAGGAGGAGCTTCTTGACATTCAGCTCCATTATTCCGCTTTGCTTCACTAGTCTCAAACAAACTCCCTTTACCAGACTGAATAGGCCCTCTGTGCCCTTAAGACATGTAGAGGGATGCTGCCTGTGCCATATGCCTGCTCAGCCCTTCCTCTACGTTATTATTCCCTCTGCCCCTCCAGCAGCCTGATTTATTCCTGCCAGAGCCCAGGGAGAGAGATCCCAGGTTACCTTCAGTGCCAAATCTAGCATCCGCTCTCCTGGCACCAGGGGTGGCAAGAGGACACTAGTGCAGGACACCCCCAGCAGCACAACACACGAGCCTTGAGCCCTAGATAAGTCTGAACCTGAAAAACACATTCAGCTTCTCCTGACCTTTCAGCAAACCTCCAGTTAGTCGACTGGAAAGCATTTTTCCAACCACACGGCTACAGCAAGGGAAACAAGTCCAAGAGTTTCGCCCTGCTCCATGACGAGCGCTCATCCTGATGGCACCTGGCTGCGCTCCTGCATCCGGGCTTGCTGCAGGCACTGGGGGGATGCTGTGGCACTGGAGCTGGCAGCACGCAAACAGGAGCCTGTTTCAGTTTACACACTGTCTTCTCCTGGCAAGGACGCTTGGCTTCCACAGCTCAATCTCAGGGAAAGTGCAAGTGTTATTAATAGCCACCCCTGCGTGACACAAAGATCTCCTGGGCTTCTGCTGGCTGTCTCTTCCCTGCCAGGACACCAGAGGGACCAAGGGACAAGAGCCCGGGCACCCATCCAGGGAGCTGCTGCTCATCCCCGCCTCACTGACACACCACCGCTTGTCTTCAGTGTTGGTTTCCATCACAAGCTCACAGCCCCCTTCCTGCTCCTTTCAGTGCTCTGATACTCAAGCTTCCCATGTACACTGCTGTGCCCACACCATCCCTGCTGAAATCCTGTATCCACTCTCCCATCCCGCTCCCAGGCATCAGTCACTGACCTCTTCCTCTCCCTCAGGCTCCCCAGCCAGCCCTCTGTGATGCACCAAAAGAGCAACCTACACACAGGAGGTGCTGAGGAAGTCCCCACGCCAAACAAGGAAGGGAGCACGATGGGCAAGATGTGATGCAGCCCTCAGGGCTTTGGTTGCAGTGAGGTGAGCAGTGATCAGCAAGTTTCCAAGCTGCGCAGTTTGCTTCTTCCCAAAGTTTCCATTCCAGCTGTGATCTCTCCTACATTACATGAATAAAACAGACTCAGGAGCTCCCCTGTGCTGGGTCCAGCACAAACATGGACATGCAGCTCCCCTCAGCATATAGGTAGGGAGGCTGTGACCAAACCACCTTTCAAAGCATCGCAAGGGGTGACCTACGGACTGTGCTCACCCTCTGTTTTAGGATTCATTCATCTGATCTATTGCAACAAGTGCCACCTCCTACAGATGCCACAGCACCTCGCTCCCAGGCTCCCAAGCTGCAAGAGCATGCCATTCCCAGGGCAAACCGTGGCCAAGGACATCCTCAGTTGTGCTGTCACCCTCATATCGCGGAACAGGAGATTTCTGCTGCAACTTTAAGGCTGTAGAAGGCAGTTTCTGGTCCTTGCAGGATGCTCGGAGGGAAACAGATCCTCACCTATCTCTCAGTGAGCCCTGGGGTTGATTCAGAGGACTTCAAACCTCCCTCCTAGGGAGAAAGCAAGGCACAGGCTTCAAAACTGCCTGGTGGTCACACACAAGCAGCTATAGAGGACATCCTCTCAGCACTGTGGCTTCTGCACATACAGCCCCAGCATCCCCCTCTGCAGAGAACTGCACAGAGGCCACTGACAAGGGCCACTGGGCATGGACAATGAGAGCAAAGCACCCCTGGCAACATCAAAGGGCTTTGCTAACTTGCTCAGAAGCCTGTCAGTGTTACTGGGCACTTTGGTTGACCAACCTGAAGGCTCCAGGACCGCACTGCTTCACAAGGGACCTGCAGGTACATCAGTCTGGCCTCTTTGTATCCGTATCTTGCACACCGCAGAAGAGCACAACTCGCAGCCTCCTGCTTCCACACATACACACCTCTGTTCCATGGCATGGCGATGCAAATACCCTGACACATCCCAGACAGGAAAGGGTAATGGAATACCTGCACAAGATGGCCAGAAGCAAAACTCACGCTTAGGCTTTATTTCTGGGGTCAGGAATTTCAGGGCACATCCCAGCTGGCAGCGACAGCTCAACATCACCACTTCAGCATCACCACTTCAGCATCACTTGTGACTGCTGGTACCCAGGGCAGATCACCACACAGCCCACACCAGGGATGGGACACAGCCACTAACTTTAACCCCACTCCATTTTCTAGGCATTCACACTCCACTGGGAGCTGGGGATGCCACATGGAGGTGATGCAGCCTCTAAGCTGCCTTCTCTGAATGAGCAAGGCATGGTAATGGACGCAGCACCAGGAACCAGCTGCCTTGCAACACCACAGCTTTGCAGCTTCCCATGGGAAGCTTCTCCAAGGGGAAAACCCAGGTGGAAAGAACTGCCCAAGGCCACACAGCGACCTGAGCACAGTCCCCACTGCCTGGCCCTGCCTTAACCAAGACAAGGGATCAGCCATCCCACCCTCATGCCTGGCCCTACACAAGAAAATGCTCTCAAGCTGGGTTTATGGGAAGAGCAGGGGCTGGGAGCATGAGGGCCTGAGACTTTTCCTACAGTTCCTAGCATAGCTCTGACATCCTGCTGGTGGCAGCTCCATGTTGCTTCTCCCCAGGGTCTGCAGCATGCCCTGATGCTGCCTTCCCATCACTGCCTTCACAGGACAAACCTGAGATGTGCTTTAAGGCACATCTGCCAGACTAGCTCAGACCCTCCACTTACACTTCATAAAGTCAAGAGTTTGCCAGCCTTAAGGCTCAGGGTAATGTTCCCATTACAGCAATGTGATTTCCTTCCCAAAATCCGTGGAAGACAGTGTTTTGTCTTAATTTAAGCCGAAGTCATCTCCTTGGAGGCGCCTGGGCTGACTCGGGGCGTTCATATCCCTTGACAACTTTCCACCATCATAACATTATGAAGTTTATTTGCCACTACAGTAAATAATCTGCCTCCTGGTTATCAAGAAACCCGACAGCACTGACTTAAACAATCTGTTGCTGTGTTTGGCAGTGGAGCCAAACAGCAAGACTGATAGCCCCAGGCAGTGAGTTAACTGGGGATGAAGCGCAGAGGGTGAGCCACCACCATCAGCTTGCTGGGGCCGGGGCAGAGCAGGGGTCGGGGGAGAGGCCAGCCATGCAGTTTCTATTTCAGTCCTATTAGCACCAGCAGCACAGGCTGGGAGGGACTTCGAGTGTTCCTTCTCTTTCTGAGCTCCCTTTATGAAGCAACATGCACCAAGCAAAGCGGTGGGAGGCTTGGCAGGGTGCCCCAGTAGTTTGGGGGCCCAGGCTGTGCTTTCTTTAGCTGATTCCCACCGTCCTCCCCAGGGCTGGTCCCCTCCTTCAGTACACATAGCTCTGTGCCTCCTGGAGATGCAAGGGATGTGCTATTTAAAGGGAGGCCAGTTCCGCAGCCCAGCTGTGTGATCCAAACTCCCCAAGCAGCCCCAGCACATAGGGGCAACATCCTGGTGCATGGATGACATCCAGGCATGGTGCTGCCCCAGGCAGGGCAACACAGAGCATCTGCCCAGGGCAGCAGCCCCAGGGGGGAGGCGATGAACCTGGTGTAAAGATAAAGCTCCAGCGTGGCAGATGCAGAGCACAGGCAGCAATTCCCAGGGCTAGGAAGTCTTGGCACCTCCCAAAGCAAAGCCAAGAGTCTCAGGCGCTCAGTAACAGGCACTGATAATGGAAAGATGGGAGCTGTGTGCCTCCCTCCAGCCTGTACCTCCCTCCAGGCCACTGCAGGGATTGGGAAGGGCATCCCACTGCTCCCACCAGAAGCAGGGAACCTCACCTGGCACCAGCACCAGGGGAGATGCCAGGAGCCCCCAAGTCTGTCCTGCTTCTCTAAACTATCCCAGTGCAAAGCCGACAGGGTCTGGGAGTCGCAGTGAGACAGAGGCTGGCTCCCCATGCCACTGTCCTCTGCCACCTGCACATTTCCTGATGCCATCCCCATGGGGGTCCAGCGCTGTCACAAGCATCCGGAAATGCCCCTCTGGCAGGGAAACCGCAGGGAAGCCATGGCCAAGCACCACTGAGTGTGTGGGCCACAGACTGCTCATAGCCCCGTGCGCTCACTCCAGCCCCAGCAGCAAACCCTGCTCAGCAGGAACAAGGTTGAGCACCTTGGGGATGACCCTGGGGTCTGCTCCCCACCGCCTTTCCCCAGCGAGATGGGACCTGGGACCTGCTCAGACCATTCCCACAAACTAAGGGCTGGCTCCCCCCCCACACCCCGCACCCTTCCTTTTCCCCCCCAACCCGGCACAAACAGAAGCAGCAAACACGAGGCACAAGGAGGACGAGGAGAGAAGGGGAGAGCGTGGGGCAAAGCCCCGTGACCTGGTCCGGATGGGCGCGGGGTCCCTGCAGGTGCCGATGGCCGCGCAGCGCCGGGCCAAGTCCTAGTTTGGAGAGCGATCGCTCGGCTTCTCCCTCCGCCTCCTCCCCGCTGCACGCCCCGACAGCGCTCTTAAACCAACAGCACTTCCGTTCCCAACAGCCGGAGCGCACGCATCGGAGGGCACACGGAAAGAGAAGGGTCCCCCCCAGTACACAGGCATCCAGGCATCCCCCCCTCCGAGCATCCAGGGATGCCACTGTGCCTCTCTTGGGGCAGCAAGAGATGAGGGGAGGAACACAGCGAGGAGGGGATTCTCTCCTGCTTCCTTGGGACATTGATAAAGGGGTTTGTGTGGAAAAGCCAAGCTACCTGCCATGGAGAGCCTGTGTTCATGCACACGAGGTCACTCACTCAGACATCTCAGGAGCTGTTTACCTCCCCTTGTTGCTGCATGAGAGCCCCCCATGGGACTTCTCAGAGCCAAACTGGGGAGTTCCCTGTCATGCTTCGCAGCTATCTGGGTCCCCCAGGCATCCCCAGGGACCCGCTTCTGGCCAAACACAGCCCAGCTCCCCTTTGGGGCCACAAAACCCACGTCCACTTTGGCCTTTGCAGAGAGTGGAGGGGGGGTCACACTGAAGGCCAGCTCACTCCAGGGTGCCTGCATGGTCTGAGTCACCAGTGGTTGTTATTTTGGTCATCTACCCCGCAATGGGAGCCATAGCCAAGCACATGGCTGCGGTGAGTCAGTGCAGGGAGCCGCAGCACAGACCTCGTCCTTTCACACCCTGCCTCCTCCTGCCTGCCCCTTCCCCTTGCCTGCATGGCATGGTTAAAGTTAGACAGGGAGCTCTTCTCCTCTGTGTGCAGGAGCATGTGTGGACCATGCCCAGTGCTCCTCGGGGCATGGGGACAGACCACAGTAAAATGATCATAACAAAGCATCAGGGAGGTGGCTGTCAGCACAGTGAAAGCTGCCTTCCCCGATGGGTATCTCGAAAGTGGCTCACAGGAAACCATTAACCAGGAGCCCAAAGGCTGAGCTACCACTGCCACCACCACCTCTGTCACGGCAGGAGCGAGTGGCCTTTGCAAAGCAGCAGAAGCTGAAATGGGTGAGGGCACGTGAGCAAACCTCTCCACAGCCCAAGGTGCTGTGTTGGGTTCAGCTCCTTTCTCACAGCACCAGAGGGGAAGAGGTGGAGATGCTTGGGGCAGGCAGAAGATGTTCACCCCTGCTCAGCCCTCCCTCAGACCCAGCAGCTGCTGAAGGATGGAGGGCTCTGCCCCCTGTGTGTCATTCGGATTTCCCTTCCCAGTGCCAGGAAAGGGCCATCTGCCACTAGGAGCTGAGCAGGTCCTGGTGTTCTCACAGCCCCAGGGCAGCCACGGTGCAGGCCACAGCCACAGGAGGAGGAGAGGCCATGGAAGGGCCCCTAGGAACAGTCCCCAGTCCGTTGCTCTTAAGACCCACTTAGTGGGACGAGCAGGATGTTTTATCAAAGAGGGAATTAAAATCATGCTATAACTAGCTGCCAATTCAGAGCAAAGAAGCCTCGGAAGAGACATGTGTGGTTCCTCCCCAGCCCCATCTCCTGCCAAGGGAGCTTATCATGGAATCACACAAAGGTTTGGATTGGAAGGAACCTTAAAGCTCATCCAGTTCCAGCCCCCTGCCATGGGCAGGGACACCTTCCACTAGAGCAGGGTGCTCAAAGCCCCATCCGCCTTGGCCCACCTCCCTCCTGGGCCAGCAGGACCCAGACTTGCAAGTGGAAACAGCCCAGAGGGATGCCCAGGGTGGATTCTAGCTGGCCCCAAAATCCAGGTCAAGGAGAGCAGCAAGAGACCAGGTCACTGGTTCTCCAAGTCCCTTTTCCTGGAGGCAGCAGGAGTGGGAAGCCCGAGAGCGCTCTCCTCAACCCAAGCCAGGCAAACCTTCCTGCTGCTGTTCTCCTTCCCTCTGTGACTAAGCCCTCCCCCATGCAAACACGCACACAGGCACAGGGGTAGCCAGGGAGACCTTGGTGTCCCCATGCTGCTGTCACAGGTTTCAATCTGCTGCGTTCAAGCAGAAACCTCTGCCCCGAGCCGAGAGGCTCCCCGGCCCCACGCAGCCCTGGGCAAGGCTTTCCAAGCGAGGAGAAGACTCTGGTCCCACGCACCTGAAACCACAGCACCAGGGGCAGCCCCTGCAGGTGTCTGCAAGGGGGGCACTGCTCAGCATCCCCGAGACACCCGCTCCCCAGTGATCTTCCCACACACACAGCATGAGGCTAAAACAGGAAAGACACCTCCTCTTTCTGCATCCCAAGCCTTCATCGTGACCCTGTGACTAAGCAAAGCACATGCCGACTTGCCACCCGAAAGGCATTTGTTGGTTTAACTGTGACCCTGCTACTGATACCAAGCCTAATCTTTGGTTTCACTTTTCCACCTCATGGCAGTGAGCTACCAAGTCTTTTTCTCCCCCAACCCAAGCCAAAATCAAAGTAGCTCCTTTTAGCAATGTTAAATCTATCAGCTCTTGGTTTTGCTAAATGTCAGCTTGTTCCTGTGCAACAAATGGAAGGGCAGGAAGAGAAGTTGATGGGTTTTTTGTCCTCCACCCTTTTTGTTCTAAATGCCCTCAGAATATCTGCTCTTACATGCTTCCTTTTCTTCTCTCATCCTAACACTCCCACATCTGCCAGCTTTGCACCCCACTGACAGGCTCTTTTCTCCATCATCCTTTGGAGAGGAGATCCCAGGGGAAGAGGGCAGACCACTTTCTCCCTTCCCAGAACAGGCTAACACTTCACAGCAGACTGGTAGTGCAGAGTGGCCTCACTCTGCTCCCACTCCATGTCAGTGGATGCTCCGAAGACCACTGGAGCACCCAGTGCAGAGGTTGGGTGGGTGCCATTGTGTGGGTCTGGGTGCTACTAGGACACACAAGCCAGCAGTGAGCTGGCCACCGGCTGCTTCAGCATGGCAGCACAAAAAAGCTCCATCAGGATGCTTTGCAAAGCCCTCCCTTGCAGAACAAAGGAAAGCAAATCAGTAGTGAGGAGACAAGGCCAGCATGCCACAACACTCAGCTGAAGCAAGCCCCAGGGCACAGGCTGGAGCTGCACAGCGAGAGCACACAAGAGCTCAGAAGAGCATCCAAGGAGCTCCGTAGAGCGACCGTGCCCTCTGGTGTTCAACGGACGGCACTTTGGGCCTCTCTGAAACCCATCTGCCTCCCTGTGCAGAGCACTAACAGAGCACACCACTTCTCACCAACATCTCCAACCACGGGACCCCCAAGCAGACTGGGACATGGGCTTTTTGTGTCTACACAGCTGGGCAAGCTGGAGACCGAGCGGGGAACCTGAAAAGCTCAGGATGCTGTGCAGATGGGCTGATACCCAGAGACACCATTCAGCAGAAGCCGGGAAGCAGCAGTCCTCAGTGGGGGTCTGTCACTGCGGCACTTCTGCATGGAACTCACAAAAGTGCTGCCAAATCCTGACCAGGAGGATGCGCTGCTCCACAAAGATCATGGTGCAGGGGAGCTTGGGAACAGAGCCTGGGACTCGTCCCTACATCCACATCTCCTCAGGAGCACTCATGAGCCCACACCACCATGGGAACCTAGATACTGGCTTCCACACAGCAACTACATCCTAGCAATGTATGATTACCTCCTAAGCCCTGTTTTCCCACCCAAGCCCTGCTTTCCCACCATGTCTGTCAACCCCAGCGCTACTGAACTTCAGGCTGCTTCAGCCATTGGGCTAAACCACCCTCTCAGCGTTGTCATCTTAGGTCTTCAAAGCACTCAGCATGCACAGGGTGTAGGTGCTACGGCCCTCATGCCCACACCGGTTAGCACACAAGAGGAGGAAGACCTCGAGCGACCTTCACCCCAAACACCAGCACAACGGGGGCTGCCGTGTTACCGATGAAAGTCCAGCAGCGAGCTGCCCTCTCGAACAAGGTTAGTGACGCAGGCAGCAGGCAGGCAGCCTGGCTTCTGGCGGCCTGGTTAGTACAGACACAAGAGGGTGACATGGGGTGAGACGTGGGAGGGAGGAAGGGGAGCTCTTGAGCAGAAACACTGCGGCAGCTGCTGGGACTGCACAGCCTGTGCAAGCCAAGGAAAATACCACGTACTTATACACCGCCGGACGGTGCTTTATCCTCCTGGATCCCCATCGGCTGGGCTGGCTGCCCGGGAGACAAGAGAACACACCTTTGTGGGGCAGGTGGAGTCTAGGGACACAAAGAGAGTGGTCAGCAAGCCCTTCCCATAAACACATCTGGCTGCCCAGCACACAGCACCGCTCTCCCCATCCATGGCTTTGCTGCCCCAGTGCCATCCCTCCACCCCACACCCAATGGCCCTGGTGTCTGCAGACCCCAGTGTGTCCAATGGCACATGCACCACCGTCCCTGCTGTCAGACACGGAGGTCAGTGCAGGCAACATGCCTATGGAGCTGGGGTCAGCAAGGCTGTTTCTTCCTTTGGAGCCACAGTGAACATCAAGCATCACACTTCTGGGATACGAACCTGGCCCAGTCCATAGTCAACTCCAGCCTGACCCATCTGGCTACAAGAACCTAAAGGTGCCCAGGCCCCGCACCTCCATGGGGTGCATGACTTTGGGGACCAGGGACAGGCTGGCACAGGGGGAGCTCTGCTTCCTTCCCTCCTCCTGCCTCCTGGCAGCCTCACCTCAATCACTGGATCCGGGCATGGATTTGAATTTCAAATAACTCATGTAGGCACTGGCCAAGCCTTGCACGGAGCAGCATTGTTCAGGCAGGGTAGGGCAGCTCCACTGCTCCCAACCCTCCAGCCCCTGCGTGTGGGCACTGAGACCTGGACACCCCAACACACAGCCAGCCAGGGGCTGGGCAGCAAAGGTCTTGGTACCCCAGCACAAAGGGGGAGCACCTTTCTTGGGAACCCACTGACACCCACCCCCATCACATCTACTTCCTCTGTCATTCAAACAAGAAAACTATGGGTAGGTAATGCTGTTGCTTGAGCCCAGGTCCTCACCAGCAGCCTCTGCCGGAGCATCTCCTGGCCCCAGTGTAACCCATAGACCAGCCAGCAGCTGTGCTAGGGAGTGAGATACCTCTGAGTGTGCCCCCCAGCAGCTCTCACAGTACAGGAGCCCCGCTGCCTCTTAATCCTGCCATCTGCCAGCCTCCGATGGTTGCAAAATCCCTGCAGAAAACATCCCCCCCATCACATTTCAGCAGCAGCAGCTGCTGGGTGCCTGCCACCAGAGTGCCAAGTGCCACGTCCCCATGCGTGGTGACCTCAGGCTTGGGCACTAAGAGGCTTAGTGCTGGATTCCAGAGGCTCCCGGCTGGGGCTGGGCAGCAAGGCAGGACGAGATACAGATGATCTGATCCAGAGGGAACTTTCACACAGAGGGGCTGGCATGTGGCTGGCCACAGCCCCCTGCTCCCATCCCAGGCTACAGGAGGCCGGGATCACAGGAAGAGGCTCCAAGCTGTCTTAGGTACTTGCGCCCTGTGACTCTCCATCCTCATCCCATCAGACAGCAGGTGGAACACCCCCAGCCGTGCGGGAGCGGGCAGGAAGGAGTCCCCCTGCTCTCTGGCTCCGCATCCACACCTGGGCTCACAGTGTAAGCAAGGGACAGGCTGTTCCGGCACCCACGTTTCCTGTGGGAGCTGAGCTGCACAAAAACAAGGGGAAAACCCTCTGTAACCGGCTCTTGGTTAGAGGCACTGACTTCCTGGGACAGCCAGCGGGACATGTGACTGTCTGCAAAGACACAGCATGTGGCAGAGCCCAGGCTGCTCCATGTCCCTGGGTGTAGGACAGGACACAGCCAGAGGGTGGGATACCTCCAGCCAGACCTCCGTCTGCCCCCAGAGCAGGGCTTCCCACACCACTGCTCTTGGGCAGCAGCCCTCAATCCCCCAAAGACACATCCCCAGCTCCCACCGGTCCCTGAGAAGCTTGGCAGGGCTTCTCCGAGATGCAGGATGTTTGAACCACTGGGAAAGGCTGAAAGCCGTGATGGGCAAAGCTTGGAAAGGCTGTTCCCAGGTGTGGGAGCAGCGGCCACAGGTAGAAACTGGAACTGGCAGCCTAGCTCAGGCTGTACAACCTGCCCAGCAGGCAGAGCTGGGGCAGGAGGCACATTAACTCCTACTGTCTGGGCCAGCAGGGACTGGGAAGATGTCCTCTCAGTCAGTCCCTGGTGTGATGAGGAGGAGTTTCCCGTGGGAGCAGAGCTTACAGTTCACTACAAAGTGAGGCCATCAACCCCTGAACAGGAGAACAGCACTGGGTCTAACACATGCATGCAGTACAATAGGAGGACTCCAACCCCGCTGGGCACTGGCCTGGACAGCAAAGCCTCATCACTTGGCAGAGCTTCGCCTTCCACCTGACATCCTGATGAGAATAAAGCCTCCAAGTTCCCAAAGAGAGACTGCAGCTGCTGCTGAGCCTGCGAGTTGCAACAGAAACACAGGGTATTTATTACGTTTGTAATACTGGAGAGCTGGCCTGGGGAAAGCTGCTGGACTCGGGATCACAGAGCCACTTATTCCCTCAGAACCCAGTGCCAGCTCAAGAACCAGCAGGACAGGTTTGCTCTATTTCCACACCTTGTCTGTGTCCCCGAGTCAGTCCTGCACCCGAGTCCCTACCTCCAAAAGTCTTCAGCAGAAGCCATTCACCTCCTGCCCGTCCCCATCTCTTCCAAAAGGGATGTGTTGTGAGCCCAAGGGGCAAGGAGCCCCAGCCTGCAGCCCTCGCTCTGCTCCTGAGCTCAGCATCTCAAAGTCAGCACTCATGTACAACAGCCAGCGAGCAAGTGAACGTGTGCTGAGAGCTAACTCGAGCCTTAGCTCATGGAGTCACCTGGGAAAAGAAACCAGAGCTCCACCAAGAGTGGAGCTGGAAGGTGTACTGAGAGGCTTTGCTAAGTCTCTGGGGAGACCTGGGCACCGCACTGCAACGGGTGAAGGAAACCCTACACTGCATCCCCACCATGGGCCAGAGCTCGGGTTGCCTTCCATAAGAGCATCCCCACCATTGCAGAGCACTGGCCTCACCCTGAGAGCATCTGTGTTAGACCACAGGAGTACCCATGTACCCAAACTCCACCCTTGCATCACCCATAGCTGTTCCTCTCCTCTCTCAGTGCTGTCTCCTCACAAAGACCAGTGCCTGCAGTGCCCCCCCACCCCTGCACTGCCCTCCTCCCTTCCCATCACTTTTGCTTGAAGGAGGGAAGATGTTCATCATCCTCCCTCCTCCCAGCCCCTTGAGGAGACTGCAGGGTTTCCTGGAAGGGATGCTCCAGCTCCCAAGCAGATTAAAGGTCCTGACACCTTCTCCAGCGTGTGGCAGCCCCTGATCTGATCTGGTCTCGGGAGGGCCATGGAGCTGCCAGCAGCCACCTGGGGCTGGAGAGAGGAGGCAGGAGGCAAGCAGGGACCACACCAGGGAGCAGCTGACAGCCTGCACTCTGATCCTTCCCTGCCCCATCCCAACTGGCGGCTGCCCCGGTGCTTTCCTTTTCCCCTTGATGAGATCAGAAGTCCCCAGGCTCTTCATGGGAGGTCAGACCCGGAGCAGAGAGCACGGAGCAAACACTGCAGCAGCGGGAACAGCTCTGCCAGCACATCCAACCTGCACTACAAAACAAGCCCAGGGACTCCCACCAGCATCGCTGGCTTCAGCCCAACTGATGCCATCCATCGCCTGTAAGCAGGATGGGGAGCAGAGGCTGGAGTGTTTCAGAGCTACAGGAAATCTGCATGCATGGAGGAGGATTGCTCAACAGCCAGCTGGCAGCGAGGTACCTTGTGAAAAACCCGTCCTGAGGTAAGCGCTGCTCTGTGCCTGCCAACATCACATCACAAACTTCACCCTCCTCACCAGAGCCTGGTCTTCCCCTGGGCTGCCTGGGGCTTACCCCACCTCTACTGCACCCACACTAGGGGCAAGCAGGCGCAGAGCCCTGCGCTGGGGCAGGCAGGGGATGGAGAGGGCCGTGCTGCCATCCCAGCACCACCTCTCCCCCGGCTTTCACACGGGTGTCAGCATCAGGCTGCGAGAACGATGGCGACGAGGGACGTGGCAGAGAGACGTAGGCGGGCGCGCGGCTCCGCTTCTCGAGCGCCGTTTACCCACACGCCGTGCCACCCACAGCGCTTCCCTGGGGCCGTGCAGGCACCCCCCAGCTCACGTGCAGCCTCCAGCACCGCGCCTGACACGGGACCACAGCCAGAAACTCAAGTCACATGCGCTCTGCAGGCTGCATCCACCATGCTCCCTGCTGATGCTGCTGCGCCCGGCCATCACACACACCTCCTCTAAAGGGGATGTGTTAAACACCTTAAAGCCCCCATGGAAAACCCACTGCAGCATCCCACCTCTCCAGCACAGGGGACAGGGAATTTGTCCGCAGCACTCACACTCCCTCCCCAGTGTCCCCTTGGAAAGGGTGAAACGTGCTGCGAGAAACGGGGCACCTAGGAAGGAAATTTAATCCTAACCACCCATTATCTGATCAACCCCAATCTCTTTATCAGCCCAATTAAAAGAATTACCCATCCGTGGCCTGGATGCACGTATTGTGTGCACTTGTCTCTGGCAGCTCTGGAGCCAATTACTCCACCCTCCTGTAAGGCAATTACAAGGTGCAGGATTAAGCCCGCTTGTAAAACACAAGGGACCAACCTACCACCCGAGGCTGGAGCTCAAGGGCTCTTTGCTTCAAATGCCCTCGGGGCCCACGTGCCCTGGGGACAAGAGAGGCTCTTTGCCATGTTATAGACCTGTCCCTTGCCTGGCCGTGCCTCCCGGTGTCACCACAGGCAGAACCCAGCAGCAAGTGTCCACCTTATGAACCTCTCTCCTTGAAGCTGGGCTCTCCAGAGACTCAAGACTGCGAGTGAGCAAGCTCCTGCCCATTGCCCAAGTTTCCTCTAGATCTGCTTCCCAGCCAGGCCCAGGATGGAAGGGAATGCACATTTCCTCACCAGTGGCTGTTGGGAAGCATTCGGGAGGTAGGGGCTGTACTTCTCACCAAATGAAAGCACAGTGAAGCCTTCCCCCGCAGCTCCCTCGCAGGAGGTGGTACTTCACACCATCCCCTGCTCCAAACCTCAGGTGGGCATGAATTCAGTGGTGTGCTGCCAATTATCCTGCATGGCATCCCATCAAGCTCACTTCCCATAGGCATGTGTGGGAGCCCCTTCCTGTGGGAATCTCTTCTTATTCTGCTGCTCCGGGTGCACCATTTGTCATCCCGAGATAGAGGAAAGAAGAGCAAGATACGCATCCATGCAGCCAACAACCCGACGGGCACTTCCAGCCATCGTGGCAGGCGTGTTCACCCCTTCCAGCTCAGCACCTCCTGCCCGGCCCACTTTGCCTCTCCTCCATGTGTCCACACATGATTGTTCACACATGGAGAACTTCCCCTCGGTGTAGGGTCTGATAAACACTGCAGTCATAGCAGCCTGAACCCCTGGAAGCCAGAGGGAGAATCAGAGCAGTACTGGGGACAGGACAGAGCCTGCAAGGAGCTCCATGCAGCCGCTGCCACCAGCTCTGAAACCAGAGCAGAGCACGGCTCCATGGTGAAGTGACCTTACAAGCACTTCACTCCCAGCTCTGGCTCAGCTGTGGAGGTTGAAATCGGGGCCTTTCCTCACCCAGGAGCACTGCATCCTGCTTCAGGTCCCCCCTCCCACCCCTTCCGTACACCAACAATGCTGATGAGTGCTATAAAGATCAGCACAAAGCTACCAAGATACTTCAGTTATCGGATACAAGGACAGGCTGAGATAATGGTGGTGGTTCGGTCTGCGGAAGGGAAGGTTAAGGGGGAATGTGATTAATGTTCTCAGCAACCTGATGGGGATGTACAGAGAGAAGTAATCCAGACACTGCCCAGAGGTGCACAGTGACTACAGCACAGGCCACAACAAAGGAAACACTGAATAGGCATTGGAAGGAGGGGGGAATTCCCGGGGAGCTGAAGCACAGGAGCAGGTGTCCAGGGCGCCCAGAGCTGTCTCCCCCCTGGTGACTCTCAAAGCACAACATGAGCAGCCGGATCGAATCTAGCCCTGCTTTGAGGTGGACCAGGCGACCTCACAAGTCCCTTCAGAACCGAGAGGTCCCTTCAGACCTCAGTTATTCAATGTGTTCACACGGCTCCGGATGCCAGGGGCACCCCTTTGCTTCCGAGAATCCCCCAAATCCCACGAGGCCAACAGCCAGGCTGCGGGAAGTGCCAGGAGCGGGGCTGACTCCGGGGAGGAAGGAAGTGAAGCAGGGATCGCAAGAGCTGGAATCGGGGATCCCGGCAGCTGGATCCAGCTGCGGGGTGTGCGGGGTTAGAGATGCGCGGTCCTAAGCGGGTTGGAAACGAACCCTCCAGAGCAGCGGCTCCAACTTCTCCATGGAGGACCGCGCGCGCAGTCAGGGCGATGCTTCCCAACTTGCCTCCAGGAGGACAACGCAAACTCCCCCCGCTCCGTGCCCGCACCACGTCCCGCGTCCCTCGGCCCGCCTCGGCTGCCTGCTGACAGCTGCCCGGCGGCGGGGCTGCCCCTCGGCTCCGCAGAGCCCCCGCTCAGGATGCTCCGGCCGCCCGTGGCCATCA
>JANHGB010026403.1:0-27676 GCA_026283785.1 Coracopsis vasa
GCAGGACCTGTGGCCCCATAGAGAGAGGAGCCCACATTGAAGTAGGTTTGCTGCAGAACTGGTGACCTCATAGGGGACCACGCTGGAGCAGTCTGTTCCTGAAGGGCTGCACCTGGTGGGAAAGACTCACGTTGGAGAAGTTCATGGAGGACTGTCTCCCATGGGAGGGACCCCACATTGGAGCAGGTGAAGAGTGAGGAATCATCTCCCCGAGGAGGAAGGAGTGGCAGAGAATATACGTGATGAACTGACCTCAACCCACATTCCCTGCAAAGTCTTTTGCTCACATTCTGATGCAAACCTCAGAAGACAAAAAATTCTGATTATTTTGGTATTGCGTAATACATTATCACTATTTACCATAACATACCTTTGCTTTTCATGCAGACTAACACAAATTACTTAGCGTTCAAAGCCTGTATTTTGATTTTATATTGAGCTTGTTATTAACCACAATCAAATATGCAAAGTCATATTCTAAATTTGCACCTTTTTTCCTCAATGACTGTTATTTTCCCATTAGTCATATTGGTATAATCAAGAATTTGTCAAATTATGTTTTGATTAATGATTTTTTTCTGCTTTACTTAATAAGCACACAATGGCAATCATCACTGAGAGAAACCTTCTCCCATCTGGGTTTTCATATTACAAGGAATGAATGTGTTATTAACTGGCTATAATTTTCCCCACAAACCAAAAAATATTATGAACCACAGTCAGAAAGTATGTATAATGACTGTTTGCATGTTTAAATACAAGTGGGTACTTTGCAGCATCATTTTATGATTGTTAACATAACTCTGAAGACAGTCTTCCAGTATTCTCTAAACATATGTTTGAGGAACTGGCAGGGATAGTGGCATTTCTTAAAATAGTTCCCTTAGAAAAGAGCAAGTTCAATTTTAAAGATATGGATTCCTTTTATGTTCTTATCCAGTATGTTTACAGGAAATAAAGTGGAAAAGAAAAATGCAATTAGAATGTTCTTTCACACTCTTCTTTACTTCATTTGCTTCACAAAGAAGAAAATTGATAATGATCAAATAATGTCTGGAATAGCTTCTTCTGAAGGTTTAGTTTCAAGTTACCTTCTAGAATACTGAGAATGTTCATTCAGTCAAATTCTGGTGGGTTTTTTGTTTTGGGTTTTTTTTGGTTGGTTTTGTGTATGTTTGGGGTTTTTTTTTGTTTTGTTTTGTTTTGGGTTTGGGTTTTTTTCGGGGGGTTGATTTGGTTTGGTTTTGGTTTTTCCCCAGAACTGAAACTGACAAAACTGTATTGGTAAGAGCAAATATCTGTGGATCAAATGCAAAGCCAATTTTAACTCAACTCTCTAAAGACTAAAATTGCTGAATTTTATATTGCTCTGTTCATTTTCTCCTAATACAATTATTGCTATAATTATGTCTCTGCTTTACCTGAAATTGACTTGCTCTATTAAAATTTTACCAAAACTGACAACTTCGCATGAAAAGTTCAGGTTCTGATACACTAATCCCAGAAAAAAGACATTTCATCCGAAAGTCCTCTACCACATGTAGAAGTAAGACCCTTGAATTTTACTGTAATGTCAGCAAAGAAGCTCCTAGTAACTGACATGAAATATTTAGATGTGCCTAGTTTTATGTGCCCATGAAGAGCTGGTGTGCTGTTTACCATTCATTTTTCTGAAACAGATAGCTTAATCTCATATATATTGCTACAAGGCTTAAGGGGCAATTATTTGTCTATAGAAGAAGTTAAGGGTACTGCTATAGTTTTGTACATCTATGCAGTATATAGCTGGGCTACAGGCAACTTAAGCATTAAATAAACATTTCACAGCTGATTAGTATATCTATGCAGTATATAGCTGGGCTACAGGCAACTTAAGCCTTAAATAAGCATTTCACAGCTGATTAAATTAAGATATTTAAATGCCTGAAGACGCAGATACACATTAAGTAAAATTTCCACAAATGACAGTTCTGTTGCTTTCCTACCAGAATGAGTTAAAAAAATACATCTGAAGTTAATGAAACTCTGTAAATATCACCCAAGACTTACAGAATTGAATGTATAGAAATAGATTAATGAGAACAACATGGCAAGAACACCTTCTGTATAAGCAGAGAATTTGCATTGAGTGTATGAGGCTGCAAGTGTGGGCGTGCGAGTCACTGAACAGGCTTTTTACAAACTGCTGCTGGTTTTATGCTGTTATTAGACTTTACTGTCACTTATATTGTCTCTCCAACTACTGCTCAGACTACTACTAAGCAACTACTATAACTGAGTATGTGCAGTCACTGGGGATGAGATACATTTCCAGTTCATGACTGCATATTTATGACTATATTGTGGACATTAACCACCACTTGGAAAAGGGATTTCTATAACTGTCTTTCAAGCTGATGTCTCAGTTAATGCAGTTGTTCAAATGTAAAAGATTCTTTGGATAGTAATGCAATTCTGTTCACATAATCAAAATGAGCTTTCATGAAAATAGTATTTGGCTTATCATACCATATTGAGAATGACTAATAGAAAAATCTAACCCAATTCCTTATTTCTTTTTCTTTGGTTGATAAAGTAAGATTTAGCCCATCTTACTTTCAAATTCAAGAGTATCTGATAAAATGAACAGACAGACTTTACGGGTAATAGGTTTTATCCTAATCAACAGATGAACGACATGAAGGATATAAATAGAGATCACATATCCATACTGTGGTTTATCATTCTGTGTTAAAAAGAGGCAGTTCACATTTGAGTTAGTAAAGGAACACAATGTTCCATCAGAGAAGGGCAAAAGAATATTCTTAGATGAACTTTTATACACATACATCTGAGACACGAATTTAGCAAGCAGCTTTTATTCCCTCTTCTCAAAATGTTGTAATTGTAATTAATATGGCTCTCGTTGAAAGATGGTCTAAACTTTTTTAATCTCTCCCTCTCTGTAGAAGACAGGTGAGTATAGAAAGCTTTGTTACACTGGAATCAGTAATGATTGCTCTTGAAGGAAGGAGTGGCAATTTGGGCAGGGCAAAACCTGTCAGTTTCAGATGAGCAAAATGAGTAGATAATTGCAATCTTCAACTTTCAAGGTTCACCTGAACCTTAAAATTAAAAGAGCAAATTCATATAATTTCCTCCTCTTCCTTATACAAGAGACCTAAGTTGCCCCCTTTATTTTTCTGATGTAAAGGCACTGACAAGAAGATGGATGGGAGAGCAGGAATATTCCTCCTGTTTGTTTTGCTGGTGCTGTTTGATTGGGGTTTTTTTAACCTTAATAATCTAAAAATGATACAATGACAATATAATGGTGGATTCCATTTTGCATGTTTTTTGTTTCTCTGATCTTGGGACTGCGGACCTGTATCAGATGCTACAAAACAATCAATCACCTTCATCTAGAACAATTATTATTTGCTCATGATAGCATTTTCTCTTTTTTCTCTTTTAAAAAAGCTTTTTTTTTCTTTTTTTTCTTTTTAATATATTTAAGTATTACTGCTACAGGGGAAAATGAAGGGAAATATCTTTTCACCCTGAAATAGTGAAGAGTAGTATTTTTTCATTTGGTTGTGTAAGCTTCCTGTTCATAACATAACTGGGGGCTTGATGTGGAAGGATTGTTTATCGATGTACACCAACTTCATCAATTACTCTATTTTTAATCAAGATGACTACAAATAGACAATGACAGCCCAGCACAGATTTACACGATCAATGTGTAATAGCTCAAGCATTCTTCCAACCTCTGTTTCTTATGTCCTACCACCTTTATGGTAAACTTTAAAAAGACATTCATTATATGGAAAAGTTTTAGAGAAAAGTGGAGCTAACCTTTCCAGTGCAGCTTACTCATCAGACTCTTAAATAGAAAAAATTGTCTTCAACATTTTTCAGTTGTACATAAAAAAAGATTAGAGAAACATTACAGTAATAAAGACCATTCTAAATTTTCTCCAATGTCTTTCCTTTAGAAGAGCATATTTACGGCCAAACTTCTACTGTAATTGAAAACTTTATTTATTTATTTATTTTCAGGCACCCAAATCGAAAGGGAATGAAACTTCAATCTAGGATTTGGTAGATTTTTTTAATGGCCAGTATGTTAGAAATTTTCAGACTTCTACCTAATAAAGCTATTATAGAGGAACAATTAATTTAGTCATTTGTACAGAGGATCATTTCTAGCAAGAAGGAAAGTAAAATAGGAATTAATTATCTAAAAGGTTGGTTAACTGTAGAAAGCAGTGACAATAAAATCAGTTGTGGACAGAAATGAGTCAGAAATATAGTAGGCTGAAGTACTAGCCTACAGAGCACTAACAGAAAAATTAAAGTTATTGAATAGATATTCAAGCTATTTTGTTATATTAGTAGGGAAGTATTTCTTGTGTGTTTTTAACTTAATTTTATGGTTAGTATCTAGGAAAAACGGCCAAGCGGAAAGATAAGGAGGTAAAAAGGTATATGAAAAATGCAATAAATTGATAATAGGTAACTGTGTGTGTGTGTACACACTTCTTTTATATAGAAAATGGACATATTTTCCAGCAAAAAATTTAAAAAATCCAACTGCTCGTGTAATCAAGAATTGAAGAATTCTATTGGTCAAAGAAGATAAGTTGTATTCTTATGATTTTTAAGGTATGATTAATGTTAACTCACTTCAGAACTGAAAACAGAATTCTTAGACTTAGTATATGATCAGTCCACAAAGATGAAAGATCAGCTGTTTAGCCTAATGTGGTTTCCATTGCTTGTGTAATTAAATATATTTGGATTTTTTTTATGAAGATTGGTTCTAATACCATGTTTTATACCTTAGTCATTTTTTACAGTCAGAATATAGGGAAATTTTTGAGGACTTTGTTCTTATTCATCCCCAATTGACATTAAGGTACCTGTATGTGAGCTGCTATGACCTATCTTTGTTGCTATTAATAAGTGGGCAAAACCTCTTGGGAGTGAAGTTTTTCTTACGTTACTCAATTAGCAGGACTGCAGCTTATCTGATTACCTTTTCATGATGGTATTGTCAACTACATGTGCAAGTTTTGTGTCAATATCTATGCATATTTTTTCTACAGATCTCAAAAGACAGACCTTATTAAAAATTCCCAAATCCTAAAATAATAGGAACTGGAATAGTCTCATCTTTAATCATAACAAATATTGATATCAAAAGTGGTCAGAATAGGAATTTCTCTCACTTTTGTGCTCAAATTTAGCAGTCAAGATCTTTTGCTGCCAGTTAATCCATCCCAACAGCTAACATTTGCACCTCAGAGCTATTACTAATACTGAATCTGAAACTGTTTAAGAGCAAGCAAAACCCTGAAGGTTCACAAAATCAATAAAGAACCTCACAAAAATATCTTGCTTTCCTAGTGAAAATCCGCTGTTATGGTTCTGTTCTAAAACCCTGAACTAGAACTACATAAGCATATTTCAAATCTCTCAGAAGGCAAAGAAAAAGTTGGGATGGGATGATATAATAAAATTTGTGAACTATCTTGCGTTTTACTTGAGCTAATAGCATACTTGAATTAATGACAAAAGGACATACAGACTTTATTGTTTAGATAAGAGTAACATGAAATGTCCAGAGAGAATCACCCTGTTTTCTACATTAATACTTTACATTTCAGATCTTGGCCATATGTGAGCAACCTCCAAAAGCAAATAACTATGTATCCTTTACTACTGCATAAGTTGATTTTTTAAATATATGAAAAAAAAAAAAGCAAAGAAGACTGCATTTGCAGATAGGCACTTTTGCAATTTTAATCACACTCTTTATAATGTCTCCCACACTGGAGGTTCTGGATATCACAGTCAATACGCTGTAACTGATAGTGTGAGAATAATATATGATCTCATATAATTAAAAAGTTTAGTCTAATATCACTACAGAAGGGTAATTTAAGTTATACTGTTTAATGAACAAGAAGAGCTTCCTTAATAACATCGTGTTCAGGATGCAGAAATCATAGTTGAACAGATGGGGACAGTAACGTTTTACATCACTCTGGCCAGCTTGGCAAAAATATGTTTGTGCATAGCCTGTGTAAACTGTATATTTTAATCCCTGCCTTATATAATAAAGGAGGAATAGTTAAGAATATGCTATTCTGTAGAATTTATTAGTAGCTGACCAATAGGTAATTTAAAATTTATTATTATGAAATAGTCATGTTTGCTTAATCAGTATTCTCATATAGAAAGGCAACAACAGAAGTTTTATAAGGGTAAATTTATACATATATATATACCAGATAAACACTGTAAAACACAAAGATAGACTTTAGCACCACAAACCTGTAGCCATAAACTGCTGCAAGCTGTGAGTGGGTTCTGGAGAAGTATTCCTATATACTTGACCTGTTCTTAGAGTTAGATTCCTCTGTGGACATTCACTGTTGACCGTTGAAAAAAGGATACTGAGCTACACATTCCCAATTTGCCCAAATGTAGAGCAACTTCTTGAAGGTCATCCTTACTTTAAGCACTGACAAAAACTGTTCATAACTTACTGTTAATGGTTCATGTAGCCATTATAACTTTACAGACAGAATGATAATCACAGCCCTTTAAATAATTGAAGATACAATATAGATATTAAATGTCTATGTAAATATAACCATAAAGCACTGCTGCTTTCATTCACGTTAACAGCATTCTCTTCCAGATAGTAATAATACTATTCTGCCACTCCAGAGTGCAGTATTCAAGTCTGAGCATGTGACCAGAGTAAAAATAAAGCCCAATTTTTGTTTCACTCTGCCAGTCTGTAATTCTGTTTGTGGAGTACTACTAGTTGATTAACCTGTCTGTTTTCCACCTTCTTCTATTCTGTAATGAACATAATGATAAACAGCTTTTAGGGGAGGCTATATAAACCAGGAGAAATTTTTCACTATATAGATCTTATTTACAGTATTATGTGTGCAAAAAAGACTCAGGTATAAAATCTGCTGGAAAATGCAATGCATTCAAGGACCATTGGAGCAGGTCCATAGAGTTAAAAATACTACATGGACTTTATGACAGTTCTACTTGAGATTAGTTCTACTTCAGATCAGTTATTAAGTGAGCTTACACCCAGAAAATTCTTATATAAGTACTTCACAAGTTGCTCAGGTGTTCAGCTGCCTAATGGCACACTCCTGATTCACTTAGCAGGAGCTCACGTAAAGTGCAACACTGCTTCAGAGAAATTTGACATGCTAAAAGAAGTGAACATCTGTAAAGTGTCAGACTTATTCAGATAAATATTAGATAGATTTGTTAAATAGGAGGTTGAAAGATACGTTTCCCATAAGAAAAAGCCACAAAATTTTTTGTTTGCAACTGAAAATGTTAGCTAGGGTCTCTGATTTATTTTCCTCAAACATTTAATTGGTTGTCTGAAATTCCATAGTCCTTCTTCCAGTCAATTATGTTCTTTGGAACATTCATGTCTCCTTTGGAAGTAAGCTTACTCAAGATAAGCCAAAGGGCAAAATCACTTGTCACTGTACACTGGCTAAAACCAACTCTATTTCACCACAGTGTTTTTGATTGGTAGTGTCTTCATACTGTGTGCTTAAATTTAGAAATACATGCATAGCTTACACTTTTTAAGCTTTTAAGCCTGGATTTGCTTTGCTCTTGTGTCCTACTGCTGAGAACAGTCATCATACAGTCATTCTGTTTCTTCTAACAGAGAAGCAGCTGTAATATGAGAAAATTTGGCTTAAATCATGTTGTTTCTAACCATGAGATTTTTCAAAGCTTGAGTCCAGTGTTTGGCCTCTGAGAGTCCGAAATGACAGACCAGCATTCATGGATAGTTTATTTCCTACTGAGATGAAGTTAACCAATAGTATTGCTGCAGACGAAAATGAACACCCTACAAAATACAGTATTGTTTGTAAGGACTATTGCATTTAGTTTCTGCATTGATTCTAAGAAATACTCATTCATAATAGTTTTGCCTGAATTAAAAAAAAAAAAAATCTGTTTAAATAAAAGCAATGGTATGAAATTTTTAAGATTAATTAAAAAACGCTATAGAGCATTTCTTGTTCACCTTCATAAGAAACCAGTGTTTCTGCATGCCTGTAGATCCACATCCATCACATATCTAAAAACTAACTTGTTAACATTAGAATAATGTAATTATTAGAATAAAGTATTGTCACTAGTCATTAATCTGTGTACTTTACTCGTAATTTTGAAACAAGAATAGGAAAGCATAGAAAACAAGAGGAGAATGTATAAAGTCCTTTTTGTACCTGCATTTTTGAAAACTATCAGTCTTAAGCATTCTGAAAGTCTAAAAAACCCTAATACTCAAATACTCAAATAAATCTAACTGTTCTAAATTAGAAATCCATTCCCCCAAGGTAAAACTATGAAAACACAGCACTGACATTTGTGCAACTGTATAATTAATTTCATCCCTAAACTAAAGAAAATCATTAGAAAACATTAAGAAGGGTGAAAAAAGTCATAGAAGCACTTGAAAGAACATATAATGTAGAAAGCAAAGAAAAAGTATATGTATGCAATCCGGGAAAGGGTGGGCATCAAGTCTCACAGATTCAAATGATATCAACAAGTAGGAGAAAAAATAACTGTGAAATACAGAAAATGGGTGAACCTGATAAATCTGTTGTTGTCCATATACTTGCCTTCTCTAAAGATATTATTTACAGTAGAAAACAAACAAAATATTACCATATAGGGAGTATTTTGACAAAGCTACCTCTGCTGTTGCTGTTCATGTATAGGTTACAAATATTCCATTTGAAGTGTTAGTCAGTTTTGAAAAACAAGCATCATAGAAGTGGTACATGGAGGTGGCCCTGATAATTATATACATTTATATATATATGTATATAAAAGTTTAAAGTATATATATATATACACACACTTTAAACTGTTATTACTGCAATATCCCAAGCAACAGTAAAGAACATTTATGGAGCCAGATGACCATTTATGCAAAATAACCCTATGCTACAGGACAAGCAGAAAAGCAGAGTATAAAATTATTCTCCTATTAACTTTCATTTGACTCTTTCTGTAGGGAAAAAAACTCCAACAAAACAAACCCAAACAAAAACCTAAACCCTAAAGAAATATTTATGGATGGCAAGTAGTGTCATGACACAATTGTGCTAGATCAAATCAATATCAAACAGCCATGTTAATAAACAAGGTCCTTCAATTTCTCTTTCATAACTCCTCATGTTCTTCACTGAAAGTTCATTAGATCTCTATCCTGTTCTATGCATCAACAAGCTCAACGGATCTCTAGGACATTTAAGGCTCCAACTTTCCTTTCAAATTATTGATAAAATCTTGTTGATTCAAAAAAAAAAAATCAACTCTAAAATATTTTATGTTCTAGTTGAACTATTTGCTATCAATTTAATCAATTACTTAAAATATCGTGTTCAATTATTTTTAGTGCTTGTTATGAACAGAATACAAAAAAAAATCATGCTTGGCAGCTATGGATTTGTGATCTGACAAGTTGTATGGTACTAATTCTATTCCCTGGAGAAATAAATGCGTAATTACATCCCACATTTTTCTGATTTAAGATTTGGATATTATGGCTTATGAAAGTTTTTGCAAAAAAAAAATCATGAATGCGGATGGATAAATAATCCAAAAGGGCAGCAGGCACAGACAAAGCATAGGCTGGTCACAATCAATATACAGAGTTTGACTTACTTACTTTTAAACCTATCATAAGTGTGCTTTGCCCAAACAGTAGCACAGTTCAAGTATTTTCTGAATATTCTAACAAAATGTTGCTGAACAGAGTATCAGAGCAGCCAGTTGGCTGTATTTTGTTCTGTGAATCTCAGAATTTTTGCTCCCTTTTTCCTGCCTCTGGGGAAAATACTGTATCTATGGAGCAGACAAAAACACAGGGAAATCTGCAAGATAAATCCTACAGACAATTTAAGTGCTGTATTATTATTATTTTCCATAACAAGTGCTCCTTGCCTAAACATAATGTGACCTAGGTGGCCAGTAACTGTCATTGTGAGAACAGGAATAACATTAAAAAGGGCTTCATGGCTGGAATCTCAAAATTCTAAGATGTAGATTCATTTGAACTAGGACTTTAAATAAGACATCTAAGTGATATTCCTTACATGAAGGGAAAAAAAATTGAGAGAGAAATTGGATCAGCCCACTTAAGATACAGACGGATCTGAAGATGGATTGAACAGATTTGTGTCTAAGTGCCTTGGGATAAAAATGTCCATAAATGTCAACATGTTTGTTATTACATGGAGTGCTTTAACACCTATGTCGCATAGTCCTGCTGGACCAAATCATGAAATTTTACCTTATGTATAGTCAATTTTTCCTCAATTAGACATCCTCTGAATTTAATGTGATGTTGCCCAAGTAAAAATGAGTCAGAAGAGTAATATCTGTAGGATTTGCATCACTGATAGCAGCAGCAGCAAATTTCTGAGAAGCAAAACTGTTCAACTGATTCAAGCTTAATTAAAATAAAATTGATTATGCGAAAGATATTATTTATTTGTTTTCACTGTTTCACAGATGCAAAACCTAACATTGATTAGGTGTCTAATGGAAGAGCATGCTTTTTTTCTCATTTGTGCTCAGTGTGCTACTGTCTTCAAAAGCAGCAAATAAAACATGATACAGTACAATATTACTATTGTCATGTCTTTATGGTACCCATTCAAGCAGGTTCTTTTGCTGCCAAGAAAATTGTTTGCAGAGCCATAAACTAAAGGTTGAATACCAAGGTTTAGGCTTCATGAAAGACATTTACTGTTCCTCATAGGAGCCTTTAGTAAATGAGGATTTCATGTTGTGCCAAAGTTGTCACTGAAAGTAGGATATTTTCATTCTTTTTCATCACTTACATGAAAAGGTGGTAATGCTACTTTCATCTGTAGCATGAACTCAGGACTGATGCAAAGATGAAAATAGATTTCTTTCCTAGCAGACTTGGGGACTGAAAGCTGAATAAATATGAAAAGCTGCAGAATTTTGAAAGACTGTAAATTTTGAAATAAGAGCTTCCCAAGAAGTTCTACTTCAACCATTTCACATTTCTAAATTAATCACATATTTTTATTCTTTTTTTATGGCTGAGATGTATTGATTTATGACTTAGGATCATAGCAAAAAACATAGTAATACAGATGAACTTCCACATTAGAATCTGTGTAGGATTGCATCTGTCAGAAAGTCTCAGCCCAGCAAACAAGCCGCAGAAACTGATGAACTCTGAACTACTACAAAGATACTTTCATCCAGCACCACTGAATTAAGTGGTAAACAGACGTGAAACTCAGAATCAGCATTGCAACACCTCCCTTTGCCTCCTAGAAGACTCGGCTGTGACTTTTATGTCCCCATTACAACACACATAATAAATGTTCAATGTATCAAAATGAAATAATTCTGGAGAAAATAAGATTTTGTGAAAGCAATAGTTAAGTGTTCATGTATTGTAGAGCTCTTGGAGAAGAAGTTTTACATCTCAGAAATATGGTGTGTTCTTAAAAAATATAGTAGAAAATATTTGCATGGATACAGTCAAATACACTTATGTTTGCTTACTGAATGAATGTATATCAATATGACATTCAAAGCCGCTTTAATTACCTAAGTGTAAAACTAGAATAAATCTACTTCACTACTGTAAGTCAGAAAAAGAAATACATTTGGGAATGTCCAAAATTAAAATTCTTTATCCTGAAATTCTGATTTTATAATTTACCTCACTTGTGATTCCAGTTTTTTCTACCACTTTATCTCTTACTTTCACTACATGTGTGTGGATAGTATTTTTTATACTAAAGCAGAAAGATTTCTGTTAGATAACAGGACTTAGTGTTGCAACGATATTATAGTAAAAAAATAATGATAATTTGGTTTTTATGGCTGAGACAAGATAGAGGTTATATTAATGTTTTAGAAAATGGAATTTACCGAGTTTTAGAAAAATAGAAGTGAGAACCTTTGATTTTCCTTTCACCTGTACTGTACTGAAAAGGAACTCTGTTTTGAGAAGCGTTGTAAATGAACTCTTGTGAAGGAAAAAAAAAAAGGATAATCTGGAGATCACTGGAAATCTGGAAATAAAACCTCAATTCAATTAATAAGCATAAAGTAAGTACTGATTCACTCAAAACTATCTATGTGATAATCATAAATACCCAAAGGGAATTCTCCTTACTGTCTGGATAATTCTTCATATTTTCACTTAAGTATAGGGATTATCAGTAACTATAGTAACACTACCATTTGAGAATGCATTTGCTTTCAAAGTAATTTCTGAATATATGTATACAAACTGCTGAACTGCATCTTTCAAACTGAATATGAGACTGCTCTGAATTCAAATCGCATGACAAGGAACAAAATACAGGGCTTAAAACAAGAGGGGGGAAAAAAAAAAAGAAAAGGGATTTATGTTCACATAATTCTCCCAAAGGTACAAAGAGGCTTCTACCAAGAGCTTGTTTTTTTCTGCCATCTGTTCATCATTCTGCCTCTCCGACAATGAAGTTGCAACTGTGATTTTCATTTCAATGAGCCTTCTGATTCCACTGGAAACAAATTAAAGGTTATACTATTTATGAAGAGTGAAATGCCTAAGTAAAATAAGAGCTTTGATAATTTAAGAAGAAAGATGATGCTTAATATAATCACTATAACACAATTTTTTACTGTTTTGAGCAATTGCATTGTGAAATGCCGTTTCACAATGCAATGAAATTTTGTTAGAAACTTTTAAAGAAATATGTGACAGAACTTAGCAACTAGCTGATAAGATCAAATTGTTTGCAATCAATCTTTCAAGCAAATTTGGCTAATACCAGGAAGACTGAGGGAGTGGAATTATTTGCTAAACTTGGGTAGATGATAGAAAACTTCCAGAGTTGGTTGTTTAATTCTGTTCATATTTTAAAGTATAATCTTTCAAACTGCTACAGAGGGATTTACTAAAAGACTGTGATCTTTCCTAGATTACATATGTAGATAATTTAATGTGCCAATATCTGAGATATCTGAACTTAAGAAAACTTTCTTAAACCCCTGTTCCACAACAGAATCCACACAAAATGATCATTTCACACTGCTTCTATCATACTGCTGGGCTCACGGTGATGTAATTCATGGAATAATAATTCTGTAGAGTTACAACACTACTCATGTGCAAAGACTAAACAATGCAGCGCTGTGTCTCGAGGTTCTATTAATCCAACTTTTTCCAAAGTTGCTAAATACCAAATAAATTATAAAACAGACTTATAAAAAATTCATACATCAAGTCAGAGGCAGTTACAAAACGGGTGAAAAAAACTCTAAACCATGATGAGTCTGAAACACGGAGCCTCTTTTCCAGGTATTTTTGAGGTAAGGGGAATTCTAAGAGAAGGTTACATGTGGAATGGAAAAATAGTACTTTTATTGTCTGCAAAATAAAAATTACTTTTATTATCAAAGAGTTTATTTTCTGAAAGCACAGATGGTATCAACATGCTTCAGTAGTCACCTTTCAGTAGTTGAGAATAGAATGAGATTGCAAAGTAGTGGAATAGACCAGGTATAGAGAGCACAGCTGTGTAGCTTTGATGAACAAAATTGAGATTTATTTCATTAAGATCAAGCAGAAAAAAAGCTCAGGTTCTTTCTTTTCTTTGATTTAATTTAGGAAAGTTATAAAGCAAAACTACTCTTAAATTTCATAACAGTTTTACATTTTCCAGCTGTTCTTGGGCAATAATAATTGCTCAAAGCCCAAGTTTAAAAATAAGTTGGCTACCCCTAAAACTGTTCTCACCTTTTAGGTTCTTTTCTTCAATCACGCATCCTACTGAAGCATTCCCCCTCAGGACTGGGATGGTTAAGTCCTTGCTAATGAAGCCTATGAATCAGAGAAGAGCAGATATTGCAGCTGCATATAACAGGCACAGCTCTTACCTGAAGATAGTGGGGCTCAGTCACAACAGAGCTCAAGAGACCTCATCCTTTGAGGTTATGTCTTAATAGTGACATCCAGTAACAACACAGTGCCATAGAGGTCTAAGAGAACAAATCATACAAAACAAAACCTGTATAGCTTATTCATTTCCAAGGTAATATTGATAGGGTCAAAATGTTTAATTGTTATAAGGTGGAAAAAGAAAATAAATAGACATGATATTGAAAGAGACATTGTTATTTTATCCTATATGCCCATTTTATAGAATCATAGAATCATAGAATAGTTAGGGTTGGAAAGGATTTTAAGATCATCTAGTCCCAACCCCCTTGCCATGGGCAGGAACACCTCACACTAAATCATGCCACCCAAGGCTTTGTCCAACCTGGCCTTGAACACCACCAGGGATGGAGTTTTCATGAAACTGCTATTGAAGGTTAATGATCATGCTTCTTTTCATTTATTTCCTATGTGTTACCATGTAAAACTGGTACAAAAGTGAACTGAAAAGTGCGTTTCTTGGTGGTTGGTCTTAGTCAGCCTCTCCATTTACAGCTTGTGTTTTCAAAGTACATAAAAATGTCCTACTGCAGTAGCCCTCAGTGATAATTTCTCTGACTACTCAAGCTCATAGAAATGAGCGTGCAGCAGCTGGGGCTGAGCAGAGCAGAGGCACAGGACAAAGTTACAAGGTCCTTTACAAAATCATTAGCATTTTTTGATCTTTTCCGGTGTATAGTAGCTAAATATTTTAGTCTTGTTGGTATTATCTTATTCCTATAAAAATAATGAATCTACACCATTCCTGTTTTCTATGATACCATACTCTTTAATTTTTCTCCATTACACATGCATGCAGACAAGCGTGCAGTAAAACACACAAAACCTACTAAAAATTATTCTTAATATCTTCACCAGCTAAAAACCACTAGAGCTGCCACTGAACAAACTATTCCATTAAACCCTCTCTGCTACATCTACTATGATGTGTAAAACCACACCTAGTCCTGCACAATTATCCCTGCACTTCAAATCCAAATATAAAGCCATGAACTCTTGTACCTGCACCAAAAGACTCTTTTGTCTTTCAAAGACTCCCTTTGCAGAACTGCATCTACACCTCCCCTTTAACCTTGACACAAATAATAAAATCACAAAACTTCCGCTTAAGGTAAGAAAAATATATGAATACTAGTTTTATGCCTAACATCTGTGACTGATCCTAAGATCCTTGTTCAGGTAGGACTTTCAAAGACCTCCCTCAGAAAGATTGGTTCATTTTTGACTAATATGATCCTAATTAAGTTAAGCCAGGACATAAAAGAAACTGTAAGCAGAAATGTTCATGGTCCTCAACTCATCTGAAGTGAAACACCATAAAAAGTCACCACCAGCTACAGAGAAAATTATTCTTAGCAGTTCCTGAAAAACATACAAACATTAAAGAGAAATAAGTTAAAATTGTTCAGATACAAAATCAGCAGAAAAGGAACAACATGAGAAAAAAAACCCTTAACTGAAACTCTCCTCCTTTCTTCTCCTGTTATCACCTATCACTTTCCTTTCAAGCATTCTGGCAGACTGTGTCCCTCACAGCACCAGTTATAAAAATAAGGCCTTTTACACCACTGGAGGGTATTTGGTCTGCCTATCTAGAATATGAATGTTGATGCTGTCATTTGTGGTAAACACATCAGTGACAAGACTAAAGGGTGAATGATAATATCTCCAGAAAGTTTGCAAGTGAAATGTAAGTTATATAAGTCAAAAATACTCCTTATGGATCATTTTCTTTCTCTTTTACTATTGTGAGGTAGTTTTTAAAAAGTTCAGCACTGTGGTGAGCAGTATCTCAAGAAATACACTGATGTACAGCTGGACAATAACATAAGAAGAGTTAGAGATATTAAGGTCTATTCATTTGGACAAACTTATTTCCTTTCATAGAACTGGTGGCCACAGTGCCTTACCACATGCAGTTATCAACTTTTCTCCAAAAAACTTTCTGAATTAAAATCTTTTGCTTTCATGTTGCAACCCTGAGTGCCTTTTCAGAGACACAGAACCTTTAAAAAAGTGTAAGAATTGTATTTCTCCTTATTTTTTCTGCTGGTAAAAGGAAGGTAATTCTTCTTTTAACTTAGAAGAAATGAAGTGTGAATGCATATAAGACAACTGAAATGGCTGTAAAGGAAAAAGTTGATGTTATTTTGGAACAGAATAGGGAGTAATAGGCTTAAGTTGCAATATATAATTGGGATCTTGCTGTTTCCATAGCACTACTTGGGGTCTCAGTTTAATGTGTTACTAGCCTTTAGTTTACTAGGACAGTGCAGGTCCATCCCCTTGTTAAAAGAAGGAGGTAAAGGTATTTCAGTGCTAAATGTGTGGAGCGGGCCCTGTGTGAGAATGGCTGCATAACCTCTCAAAGTCTTAAACATATCCTTAATTAAACAGAGCAAAACAATCCAAAACCCCACTACTGCTTATTGCTTAGTAAGATAACAAGCAGTGGGATGAGAAATAAAAATAATTTCTGTATTAATCTTTCTGTCTCAATTTCCTGCCCTTCTGAGCAGTCACCAGCCTGCATCAGGAGCCATCTCAAGTTGTTAAAATGCCTTTTGAAATTTGTGTTTTCTTTCCTTACTTGTGGAACCTTTCTATCACGTTTAATTGTTTTCTGACTTTGGCTGTCTAGTTAGGTCAGGCTATTTCTGACCTTGGCTTAAGCTCCCCGTGTTCTAAACAGTGTTTGTCTCTTAAAGATTCTTATTTGCTTTTCACCCCTACCTGCTTTTTTTTTTTCTGATGAGGCTTCCACTAGCATAAAACATCCAGTGGATCACGGACTTCTCTGTTCTGCTTTGGGTAACTTTCCATTGTTTCAAAATAAACTCTTCCCCACAGACAGGGAAGAGAACATTGGCTCTCCTGGGCTTCTGCCAACCCATGATCACAACTGGCTTTTAACAACTGCCTTTGGTCTGGAGGGACACAGTGTAGTCCTCACCAGCAATACTGCATGCACTTTAAAATGTAAGAACATAAAAAAAAAACAACCAAAAAACCAAAAAGGCAGAGGAATTTAGTAATAACTCATGAAACAGAATCTGTAAATTGTGGGTAGACGGTTATTCAAATAATCTCAGCTAATGAACTTATTTGGCCTTGATAAATTTTTTTTCTCCCAGTGGAACTATTGAGTTCATTGGCAGGGGGAGTCCTCCTGGGACAGAAAATTACATGAGATCCAGATAATCTCTTTGCAAAAAATCTCTAGGCACTTTCATCTCTCTAAGCTACTTTTATATGATGAGCTAAAATGACTGTGGCACACCATACTAACAAAACCCTCATGGATTTTCATCCTCCACTTATCTTCTGTCCTAGATAGTGGAAGGGAGAATGAAAATAATGCTCTCTTTTCTCTCTTTATGGTAAGGGCAGTGCATGTCAGTATTTGTAATCTACAATACTAGTGAGATTCAGCAGTTCGTAGATCTGTATTTTTGTCATCATTTCTCATCATTTCTACAAAAGACTCACTGGTCAGAATTTGGATGGACCGTTTTACTTTTCTATTGCCATTTAATGAGAGGAACTATGTTTTTATATATATCTATATAAATGCATATATATATTAATGAAAACCAGAGCATATAAAACCAGAAAATGGATGTTGCATGACTGGGTTTTCAATCTAATTTTAATAAAGCAGGTTATAAGTGACTGAAGGTTAGCTTTCACAGCAACCATTAATAGAAGTTAATATTGTCAAGTTACTCTGAGATCAAACCTTGCTTGAATCATTAAGACTTCAAGTTTCATATGCTATCATACTACTTTGCCCTTGAAACTCACCAGTGTTGTATAGGCTCCAGAAAAAAAAATTAGGTGGAAAATTACAGGTCAGTGAGCTAGAACTAGATCTCTAGTTCCATTTTATACAGAGGTTGAATAAAAATAAAATGAATCATAATTTTTTCTCCTTCTCTGTGACTCTTTTTTCCTGGGAATAGAAAACAAATAATTCCTTGGTCTTGCTTTCCAAAAAGTAAACTAGATGATAATGGCAACAGCCATTCTGTTCAACTTTCCCTCCTACAGGAGGAACTTTGAGATCCTGTAGGTTTCTGCCAAATACCTTTGCTTCACTGCAACAGTAAGGGCAAATGCATGCACCATAGTTAGTCCCCAGCTCAGCAGGATGGAACACAGAGTAAGGACACTGACTGGCGAGAGATGACAAATCTTGCAACAGGCCCCAGCTGGTGACTCTGCCCTTCTGACAGAGGTCAACAGCAGAGTCAGCAGAGATAATGTGGGCCTGCCTGTCAGCTGCTTCAGCACAAAGTCCTTTGCTGGCAGCCTAACCGGAGACTTTCAGCTTTTACATTTACATCTCTGAGGGTGAGAGTTTGTGATAAAGCTGAACCAAACTAATGGCTCACGTCCAGTAAAACTGGTTGTCGCTTTCTCTCATGTTCTCTCATCCTAGATGCCTGCTCCCACCTCCTCTCTGCTGCTGACTTTGGCACTCATCTGACCTCAAAATAAGACAGTTCAAGTTGCTTAGCTAATGGAAGGCTAACAAAATTAAAACAGGAATGGATGCCTAGTAGTGTAGGTGGCTCAAAGGAGGAAAGAAAACTGTGCCTGTAAGTGAGAAAAGGAGGACTGCTCTCTTTGGTGCAAGGAGTTCCTCATTCACATTGTAGAACGAGAATGAAAATGGAGAATTTGCCTTATACAGCAGCTGCAGTGGGCAGTTATTGTCTCCAAACAGAAAGAACAAATAGTTGTGGATGGTAAGACAGCCACAGCACAATATGCTAGAATCAGCATGCTGCCAGGAGTTATCCAGTATTGAGATTACATTGGAGTTAGCCAGTAAATCAGTAAATTGACAGGGTTTTCCACCATAATGATCTAACTTGCTGAATCACTTATTTGCTACTATCTGAAGCCACCAACACTTGCTCTCAAACTGCTCCCACAAACAAGCAGGTAGGATGAAACTAAAGCATCACTTTGTTTTGTGTATGCTGTAATTATGAAAAGCAATCACAGCATGTGCAGGATACTTGAATTAGCTTTAATCTGGCTATCACATCTGTTGAGAGCAGTGAAACTGAAAGAGTATGGCTTCTGCAGAAGTCATATAAGACTGCCTAGGATGCTGCTTGTTTGGTTGTGTTATGTATGCTTGCTGAACTCAGAGCACCTGAAGACGCTTTTGTGCTTACCGAAGCTTAGTATTAGCCCAGGAAAACTGAAATCAACCTTTAAATACAATGCAGATACTGTCTTCATTTGAACCTTTCCAAAACCAATTTCTGTTGCCCATGAACTACCAAGAAATACAGGAACCCCATTTTCAGGTTCTCAGAGTTGAAACTGGAAAGGAAAACTTTGGAAGGCTTCCCTGCTTTCTATCCAGCAGCTCTTCAGCAAATCAAAAGCATCCTAAAGAAATGTGGCAATTTAACCTGTCAACATCACTGGACAAACAATTTTTGACTTATTTAACGTCTCAGACTATTTCTGTGGGTTAACTGTCATTTGGCCCTTGATTACAAGAATAACAGAATTATCCTCTTAAGTACAACTTCCTAAGCAGAGGAACTGTTTTGCATATTCTGGTTGATGCAGATGCAGTTCTGGAGCTCAGAACACAGACCCAGAGTCCTAGGATGCAAAAATATTGCCATGGAAAAACACAACAAAAACCAGGAAACATCACTAAAGCCGAGTAGCTCTTATCTTCATTTAGCTGGCAAAAATCTCAATTATTTAACAAATTTATGATTCTTTGGTTTGGATCGTAACCAGGCAATTGAAACAATATTTGCAGGAAGGGGAAGGGGAGAAAAAAAGAAAGCAGGCAAGTCTGCTCTAAACCTTCCGTTCAGCTTCTTGTGCTTAAAACATTTCTGTTCTGCTAATTTCATGTCATTCAGATGCTTGCTGTGAATGTCAAATACTGCCACAAGCTAGAGCAGATCATTTTCTGTTCACACATCTCAGCCTAACCAAACGAAGGAACAAATCCATGTCAAAACCTTATGTCATTTTTCCTCAGACCCTGTAAAAAGTTGTGTGCATTTCTAGTTGAGTATCATATCCTAGTACTAGAATTAATTAAGTATAATATTGGCACACAGGGCCTGGGTGGAGCTGGAAGCTACTTCTGAAGGAAGGACCTCATTTAATGTGCTGAGAGTGCCCTGGTAATAAATAGAAAACACTAGAGGAAACAGCCTGGTTCAGGATAACATGCTTCAGTTAGCTGTCTGCACTTACATCTCAGTGAATTATGAAGAAATAAAAGACCTGCACAATATCAGCATCTTCACTTTTCTACTAAATTACTCCAGCTAAAGAAAAAAGACTGCAGGTTTTCCGAAAAATTTGGTCTCAGGCGTTTTCATACTTACCTTATGGAAAGCCATGATTCATGTGTTTTTCCTACAATGTCCATGTTATATATGACAAGAAGAAACTGCATCAGAAGCACATTTTATTTAAAAGCAAAACAAAGTTAGATGATTAAAAAAAATACTTCTATAAATTTGGTTCCTTTCTTCAGGAAATAAGAATATTTAGGATTGTCTTCATTGGAATATATTTTCTTCCTTCCATTTTAATATAATGAAAAATGCAATTATTTCTTTCTCTTACCAGTACAAACTGGGTAGCTAAGTACCTTGCTTTATCACTCCAAATAACAAGAGACAAACATCAGGTGGATACAGCAGAAATTTTTCTTTGCAATTATAATTAACAGTCAAAAGAAAAAAAAAGCTAAGCTAGATATACATAAATGTCTCTTTCCTCCCAAGATGTACAATTCAAAGTCCTAATTTATATTCTTGATGAAGACCCTATGAAATAAAACTTGCTGCAGTGAGAATCCAGCTCTTCTTTCTGTTCTTGGATAGCCTTGGGAAATTTTATTCTCTGTGCTTTAGTCCCTTTGTTCCTTCTGTATTATGGGAATAACAGTATTGGTAAATGAGCAAATGCTTTTAATAATGTTTACATAAGTATTTGCACCCATGAGTTCTTGCATTCTGCACATGAATATACTTAGCCTCTTACAATATGCTACATCTGTGAGCATTTCTGTCAGTATACTATTTGAGCAGAATGTATCAGGAGCTGGATATAACAGGAAAGCATAGCAAGTTTAAGCTAATCTATATGAAAAGTACAAAGTGAAAAGTCACTGACAGTAATTTATATGACCCCTATATGTCAGTAATAATTATCTTCTCAGCAAGAAGTTTCCAAAACTCCAACCCTTTTTCCTATAACTTGTACAACGTAAATAGAAAGTGTATGAAACCAAATACAAATCTAGGCATGCATGCTTTAGCAGCAATAGATCTTCATTTAGGCCTTCATTAATGAAGTTTTTTTTCTCATTTTATTTCTGCTTCTTGTCTTTTTTATTTGAGACCTTATTTGATCATTATTTGCCTCCTGTATTCTTCCTTCAACCAGTCATCCACTGTTCCCATAGGAATATATGGGGGTTTTATCTCTCATACTTTATTTTATACTTTATTATTTTTGCATTTGTTTTATGCTTCTTTTCTGCCACATTTTCACCTCCAGATCTCCATCAAAAATACATTTTCTATAATAGCTGACTCATTTAGAGAGGTAAAGACATAGTTGAATTATATCATTTCAGTTTTTGTCAAGATAAAAATAAGAGCTAAAAGTGTTAATCTCAGGCTTTCAGAGCCCTTGCAAAATGAAATATTAACCATGAACAGTAAAACAGATCAAGACTTAGCAGGATTAAGGGATTTTCCAGACCCCCAAAACAGGTGGAAGAGGTGTAACTGCAAAGGCCATGCAGAGAAGTCTTCACAGCCTTCCTTCTTCCCATGGTCCTTTGCAGCTCAAAAAGAGAAAATACAAGTTGGTTCAGGGAAGCTGTAGTGAACAGGATGTGTAGAACGGATTTGTAGAAACAGGGAGATGCTACAGCGGCAGCACGAATGCTTCTTGGATTACCATTCTGTGCCTGCTAACCTTCAGAAAGTTTTACTAATGCTTTGTATTGAAGCAGCAGAGTGACAGCAGCATAGATTACAACTTTTAGAGATGGCCCCCATCTTTATTGTTGCTGCAGGTCCTGTTGAAGGGTGATGCTACAATAAAGTTCTGCTGGGGAGCTTATGCCATTAAACAATAGTCATACTACTAAGGGAAAAAAAAGTCCAATATATTAGAAAAAAACAATGTAGTTGCCTTTGTAAAATACAATATTCAGCACTTACACACATAGATTCACTCACACATAAAATTGTGCAGCATATTTTTGAGGCTATAGTCTTTCCCTTGCTTTTATTAAAAAAGTTGGGATTATCTTTAAATCTTGGCACAGTCATCTCTCCAAGGGTATAACAAGCACTTTCTTCTTGCTCAGCAACTCACCCACCACTACAGAACAATTGCTAATGAAGTTTAAGGAAAGTTTCTGCTGGATACTAATAAGTAATATGAATTTATCCCCCACCAAAAGTTATAACCTCAGAGGCGTCACCTTCTTCTGAATTCACTAGTATAGCAGATATGTCACCTAAATATGCTTACTTGAACGAGCTATTTCACTGAATATCTCATGGAAAAAAAAAGCTAGCTAAGCCCCAGATTTTTAAGAGCATTTAAGGACATGGAGATACAAACAAGCCTTTAGGGAGTTTTTGAACTTCTTTTTTTTCTTTTTTTAAATCATCTCATTCTCCAGTAGATCAGTGGATGTCAGATTCTTTATGACAGGAGCCATCAGCTGGTGAGTTTTTAAGGAGCTCATAAGTAGCTGGCTTACAGGTCCCTTGGGTTATTCCTCTGCTGAGCTTGTGACACACAGTCAACAATAGAGATGAGCTGGCACAGAGACTTTTGGGTAGTTTGAACATTTGGCATTTTATCTCCCACTAATCAAATACTCCCACACTTCATAGCCTCTTCAGCTAAGGTATGTGTCTTCATGCAGGGTTTTGATATATGACACCTGGTTCAGGAAGATAGGTCAGCTTCACATTTAAATGGCTGGCAAAACGCAAGTAGGGTCGCAGTATATACATGTTCCATGTTGTCCTTGTTGGAAGCACCCTGTATTTTATATACAATATCCTGCAAACTTGATATACTCCCTTAAAGCTATGTCACTTTAACAGTGAGCAGGGCAGGCTACAACACATACCTTGTCCCGTCCCGTTGTTCCATGCCCCTTCTCTCGCCACACCCCACCTCCCCATGCTTAGAATACACCTGGCTTAACGTAGAAATGCATGAAATAAAAAACATAGGTTACTGGTTTCATAATGGAAGCTGTATTGGAAATGAACTGGTGTACTTTTGTGGATGAATTGGTCTTTTACAGGAACAACTTTCTCTGAGAAGCGCTTGCAAAGGGGTTCAGAGACCCTGCTACACCTCCAGAAATAAGATCTGCAGGATTTATGACAACTATTGGCCCTGGCTGCCCCACCCAATATTTCAGCCTGGTGAGTGCAATATGACTACATTAGACAGTACCTATATCACTCTTACATATAATGTTGATTAGAGGACCTCTCACGATAAACCAAAGTGCTAGTACACCCTATCTTTAAAAGGATATTTTACTCCTGCAGAGATTCAGACACATCACTGTGTTGAGGGTATGTTTGTCAGTTCTCAAATACATTTCAAGTACAGTCTCCCAGAGGTCTTCATTTTCTGTGGAATCATCAGCTCCTGGCTCAGATGCCACTTCTCTGGGACTGCCTCAGAAATTTGGGTTGAAATCTTTCTAAAAGCCCATTTATTAAAAAGCATTTATCAGGAAATATGATACTACTGTAGGCAACATGCTCATTCCTTGTAATTTCAACTGCTTGCCTCTGAAATGGGGAAGCACTACTACCTCTCCAGAAAGTTCTTTAAGATAACAAGAACCCTCTGCAGAAGTATAAGGACATGCCATTGTCATACAAACAGACACAGTAATCTTTTTCTTTTCATTATTAGTAAGTCTCTTGATCACAAAATACTCAAAAAATTTATTCTGAGATCCATAGATTTACATTTAGCTCCTATTTCACTTTAAAAAAAAAAAAAGTCTATAAAAAAGTCCATCATCAGATTTAAGACTATGTTTTGCAGACTTCAACGCTTTCTGTAACGTGGAGGGCTGTGCATTACTGTGGCTAAAACAAAACAGCTTCTTAGAAAAATCATCTGCTTTTAGTGAGAACAGATGTTTCAAATTGACTTTCAGATTGAAACATAAACTCCTCTAATTCAAGGTCATGTTTGACTGCAGGGCAGCTGAACTGCTTTTCGATTGCATATGGCGGGAGTATCTAGAGCTAAGCTTATTTTGAAGCAATGATGTTTTGCTTTCCAGAGCTATATTCAGTCTGTGGGGAAATTTTTCAAATTCTTTGCATGAAGTGGTGTCCATTTATCTGAGTAAATACTGATGCATTAAGTGCAGCAGTTCAATGTTTTTGGAAGTTTATACTGAAACTAAGATAAATTCTTTTTTTTTTTTCTTATGAAGCAATGCTTCTGTAAATGATCCAGGTCCTATAATTTAGTTAGACATCATGTTAATTTAAAACTAATGCTTTGGTTAGACTGATCAAAATACTACAGCTCCAATGTCAAATGTTAATGGCCAAAATGAAGGGCACATCTAAGGGAAATACTGTAAGAAGCTCAAAATAATTTGGAGTTTGTATAATTGACACTATAATTTTTGTTTTATGACTCACTAAGTCAAACCTACTAAATGCATAGCAATGAAAGTGGTATTTTTTGTAAGACAGCAGTGAAAAGAGATACTGTTTTAAGGTTATGGTGCAGTTCTCTATCCTTAAATAATGTTGTCTTATCCAAATATCTCAGCTAAAATATATCAGTTTCAAAAAAAAGATAAAAGGAGTTAGAGACAGTTGCAATACCAGTTGTAATCACATTAGTTAAGAAGGTCATACTACCTTTATCTTGAGAGAAAAAGAATGTGTATGTGTTTTATATTGGAGACAGCAGTGCTCTTAATCAAAAATTGTATTTTGATCTGCTTTTGTAAAAGAAAAATTATACAGGTGAAACTTGTTCAAAGTAAGCTGTTTCCAAGAATCCACAAGCCTTGCACCATTGCCACAGTGATACTTTACCACAAAGAAGCAAGAACATTGTAATAGCATGCTTGCGTAAGCTTGCCTTTGAAGCAGAAAAGACCTTGACGTCAACCAAAAAATCTTGACGGAAACATATCACAGTGGCCAGGTGGTCCTGGTTTCCCCTCCCCCCTGCGTCCCCCTTTAACAATCTGTCTACCAACCATGGTTCTCCACAGAAAGAAAGCAATTCAGAAAGATCCTGAGCTGTACACTTCTTTTATCTGGCTCATGCTTCACAAGACCAAGTCAGCATAGGATAAAAGGTTGATACTGTTAAGTCACTTTCTTCATAGAGCAAAGAAAAGGAAGATGTAAAACAGATGGGCTCTTGTCTTACCTGACTCAGAGTGGCAGAAGTATCTTTGCCATTGATCTGGATTAGGGAAGTGTTTTACTGCTTCAGACTAAGGCAAAATATTCAGATGTCCTGCAAGACCTATTCCAGGAGTGAGATGTTAGCAATTCTATAGCCCCTACAGAAGCTGTAGGAGGGGACAAGAATGACACCTGTAGCAGCAGCAAAGTTACATAGATGTGTTTAGGGATTTTTTCATTAAATTCAACACTAAGTTCAACTAAGTCATAGTTGAGTAATTATTTTAATTTTGCTGCAGATCCAGCAGCAAATTGATTCAGAAAATGGAAACAAAACGTGCAGAAGAAATTTTGTAATCTTAATCCAGAAACATTTCCCAATGCATAAGTATTTTAATTTGCTGACAAAGATTTTCTGGATGATATTTTCGGTAATTGTTAAGAGTAGTTTCTCATATCAAAAAGTAACAATATATACCCTTAGAAGCCCTGATCTCCGTTTACTGCTTTCATTTAAGGTTTGACCCATTTTTATACAGATACGGAGACATTAGATGTTATGAAGAGGTAATGAAATTTCTTTCCGTCCACCTTTCAGATAAAAACAAGGATCAGGTTTAACATATATATCATATATCATGATTTATTTAGGACTAGTGGCATTTGCAACCACTCTCCAGATGTTTTCAGAACAAAGTACAGTCCTATTGTTATGAGCTAGTATATTTCACAATCACATTCATAAATATACCAAAATACATTAGCCCTTAACATTTGGGTCAGGAGGTTGTCATCTCTGCCTCACCCCCACTTCCCAAACTTTTTTATTCTGGTGACTGGAAGTGTGCTTTTAGCCTAGATTTGTTCATGAGCTCTGTGTACTTATTCCTTTTTGTAAAATATTACCTGTTGTGTATGTGTTTCTTCTCCCTCACAAGTGCTTATGTCCCTGAAGGATTTAGAAAGAACAGATGTATCCGTTCCCAGCTACTCTCTTGGTAAAGTGCAAATCTTAGGATTGGGTCCTCTAAGGTGTCTGTGTGCCTAACTTCTATTCAGGTCACAAACTCCCACTGAAACCAATTGCTTCAGGGGGCATTAGGCTCCTCATTAGGAGTTCAGTGCCTAAAGAACTTGGGAGAGACTGAACTGAAGCATCTCTGCTTTTCTTTCATTATCTTTTTTGGACATTGAAAAAACTGCACCAAAGACAGCATCTTCTCAGTGCCTTGTAAAAAGCTATTAATATTCTCCCAAGTCTTTAGGTTAACTTTGCCTTGATCTTAAGTTGACTTTGCATTTTTATAGGCTGAATCATACGTGAGGTCCTGGCTGTGTCCGGTAATCAAGCCTTTCTACACACGGTCATTACCAGTAAATGGTCTAATAGTAAAATTACTGTAACTAATCTTTAATTGCATACTTGTAACTATAAAATTTCATCCTAGTTCACCTATGACACCTGAGGACAATCAGTTCCTTCTACATAGTATTTGATCCATCTCTGACTACCCACACTCTCTAGCTTAACATTTCCATGGCTTGATGTCATCAACAGAATTAATATACCTCTCAACTCTAGTCTTTGAGTATTTCCATCAGCAGCACCTCTTCAGTCTTTTGATTTATGTCTCTCACAATTCATCAGTGTTCGCTCTAAGATGGGCAGTTGTGTTTTTGAGCAAGATTTGGAAAACATGAAAATATAGAACTAAATACCTGAAACTTTGGACTTGATCTCATCATTGCTTTGTAATTCTTGTGCTACTGCTCTGCTTTCCTGTCCCAGTTAGCAGTTCCCCATTTAGTACTATATCAGTGATTTACTGTCAATGCTGCACTGAAGTTTCTGTAGAGTAGACTAACTACTAAGATTACTTGGAAGATCAGTTATCAAAAATATAAGCTTACGTTGTCATGGTCTACCTTTGGTTTAATTTCATTTTCAATTTACTTCAATGAGTGTGTCCTGGGTTCAGCTGTAACAGTTATTTTTCTCCTTCTTTGTAGCTGGTGCAGTGCTGTGTTTTGACTTCAGGTTTTTTTGTGAAGAACGCTGATAACACACTGATGTTTTTAGTTGTTGCTAAGTAATGTTAACTCCAATCAAGGACTTTTTCAGTCTCATGGTCTGCCAGTGAGGAGTGGCACAGGAAGCCGGGAGGAAGCAGAGACAGGACAC
>JANHGB010026405.1:0-58120 GCA_026283785.1 Coracopsis vasa
GGAGAAGAACATTGACTCTTCTGAAAATCCAGTTCGACAAAGCTCGCTCCAGAGTTGGGATACCTATAAGTTCTGGCAAATACTGATAATTTGGTCTACGTGTTTTAAAAATATGTAGGTATCTTGCAAAATCTTACACGTAATAAAGAAAAGTAAGTAAAGGTAATTGCAACAGGCTGCTAGCTTGTCTCCCTTTTCTTCCTAGTTTTGAGTTTTCTGTTTATGCACAGCATGGATTTTGAGGCAAAACCAGTCTTCCCCATACCTCCATTTTTAGGGCAGGGTCACAAAGGAAAAGAGTGATTAAGAATTGGCCAAATAACATTAGTTTAAACTTTCTATACAGTAAGTAACATTAATATTTTTTTTTATCCAGTATCCGCACCAGTTAATCTGCTCTTATCATTAGCAGTTTTAATCCTATTGACATTAGTCTGTGACATGAGTGCCAGTATTTATACATGTCATACAGAAGTGTTCTACATTTTGAAGTGTTGAATTAATTCTACGTTGCTTTTTCTTTAGGTAGGGGCTGAACCCTTAGTTTGTTGTTGGCTATGGGAGATAAGGTGTTAATGACGTTTTGGAGTATGTGTGACTGTTCAAATGAAGTACACTGTCAGTGCCCTTCTTTCAGAATGCTGTTACTTGAAACTTAATGCATACTGGAATTTACAAGTTAGGAACAAAATGTCCTTGAAAAGGAAAAAAAAAAATATTCAGTTATGCATTAGAAATAGTTGAAAAAAGCATCGAATAATATTTTTCTGATACCACTTTTGCCAAATATGTAATCTGAATCCTTCTCAGATGGGTACAGGAGCTCTTTCTTCCTCTTATCAAAATTTATTGTGTAGGTTTTTTGGTTTGTTGGCTTGTGGTTTTTTGGTGTGCCCTTTTCCTTTTCCTTCTCCCCCTGAACTGGAACAGGACCACACGTTCAAACATAGAGCTTATTTCCAGGTATCAGAATTACTTTTACGTGTCCCTCTGAAGGTTGCCAAGCCTGCAGGAAACTTTTTATGTGTGGTGTTTTTATGCCTGTGTTGGATGTTTTAGTTTTATTTTTTTTCCTACTTGATCAATTTTCTGTATGTTCTCAGGAAGCTTTTCCTGGAAATTTCATTTTTCATTACCTCTTTGTCACAATGTTTGAAAATAGATGCTGTGTACCTCTCTCATTCTCTCATCAAATGTTACTTTTCTTGGAATTATCTCCACTGTTAAGCCTTGCAGTAGTCCTATATAATTTCTAAACTTAAGCTGTTAGATGCAAAGAGGATGGAGTCGCCATCAATCTGGTTATCTGCCTGTATTGTTTTCTCTGTAAACAAGTCCTCTTTATTTTCATGTCCTTATTCTTTGAGTGAATTAATTTTATATTAGTAAATGTAACTTGTGTACATTACATTAGGAAACCACTAGGCATGTTTTCTTTTACAAAATAAAATCTTATTTACTGTACCATTTTAATTAGAATGTACTCATAATGTTCTAAATGTCATCATGCTCATTTAAAAAGGCATGTTACCTGGTAAATAATTGTAGGTTTTCATAGGAAGTTTCTTTCACCTTTAAGCAGTGGTAAAAAAATTGAACCTTTATGGTTTTATTGGTCAGGTTTTTCTCACAATTTACAGATAATGATAAAATGATAGTTCCCATCGGTAAAAGCAAAACTGAGTATAATTGCTGAAATATTGCACTTTGATCTTCCGGAAGAGGTCCTGCAGGAAAGAAAATTCTGTAAATAATTCCTGACAGCTATTCTAGTGATAGGTATTTCGGTAGCAAAATGATCATTCTCTGCCCGTGATATAATCAAAATAATTCTAGGTTTCAATTAAGAATTTCCAAAACATGAGGCACTAGAACTTTGCTAAAACTGGCTGGAAGATTTTGAAGTTGTATGTTGATATACGATTGTTTAGTGTGAAGTGCAAGAATTTTATCACTTTTAATTTTATTTTCTTTTTTGTAAAAAAGTTATATATACGCTCACTATCTCTATAGATTTCTCTCTCTGCGTGTCTATAGAGGGAAAGAAGGGTTTTCAGTTCTTGTAAGCAGCATTTGAATAGTCTGTAGAAATACTGTTATAACAGGTACAGATACGGAATGATTGTTTTAGACACCAAGACTAATAATTTTAACAGTGTTTAGAAACACTGGAGCAAAGCCTTGAACTATGCTAGCACCAGGGACAGGCAAGCATGAAAGATTAATGTAATTTTGCATATAATGATGCACATTCTTACACAAAAAATCCATCTGCAAGTGTCATGTCAGTCAGCAAAAATCTTTGATGGGTGGCTGCAGCTGGGTTGTCTCTTCTGGCAAAGCTGGCCTAGAAAATGCTAAATGTAGTTATGATGCTCTGTGCCATCTGCAGTATGCCAGTTTATCCTGTCTTCGCTGGCATTTACAGTACTATATAGGGTATCAGCAAACACAGAGACAGCAATGTAGAGTGACAGATTCATTTCCTCCAGAGGCTATGAACTCTGGTGTATACTTGTGCCACCTTCCTCTGTGTGTTATATTCTGTTGTCACTGGTATTTGGCTTGATTTCATACTTCCGTGTTTAACTCATCATATTTTTGATTTAGCAATTTGCATATCCTAACACAAAGGCAATTAAATTTGATTGATACTGAAATAATTCAGTCTTAACTGAGGATATGCTTACATTTTCCTGAAGTTTAGCAACTGTGTCAGTGCTGAAACTTGCATTTTGATGCGACAAACGTTTCCTCTGATTCTCCGAATATAAATGCAGTAAATAGCCATGTGTCTGATGGCGGCTGAGTTTTAATGTGTCTTTTGTTTTTGCTAGCATAACTCTAAAACGTACCTTGTCATGCTTTTAATGTGTTTAATGATTTAAAAAAATAATCTGATCTGAACTACTGTATGTTCCTTGTGTAAAAATTTAAAAAATACCCTAAATTTATTGAATCTTCTAATAATTAAATACTGTTGTTTTCTGCAGTAACTGAATATGAAGGACATGCTCTCTCAGTACTTAAAGAATGTGAACTCCAGGCATTTGATGGGTAAGTTGTTTAGTGACAATGAATGTTAGTAAACCTTATCATGTTAGTTTTTATTTGTGTTCCAAAACTATGCTAGTATTTGATGAGTGATGCTGTTTCACATATATATTAAGCTTGAGAAAAACAGTTCTTATTAGATACTTTGTTTTTTTATTGCTTACTGACAATAGTTATGTATTTTCAATTCATGAGTGTTGCTAAATAAACATAAAGCTTTCATAAATATGCTTCATGAAAGCGTCAGTGTCTGTATCTGCAAGAATGGAGCTCCATTTCACTCTGTCTATTCAAATGGTTCCAAAGGAGAACATTTTATCTAAAAGCAACTTGAACGTTTTTTCAATTAAAAAAATAATTCAAACTTCCTTGAAGTTCAGTGAAAATTCTTGTTCAATCATTTTTAATGACCTTGCTATGAGGATTAATCCTGCAATCTTAGTATTTTTATATTAATAATTCAATGATAAAATTCACTAATGTGGAGGAATAGCCTGGCATACTGTGGTAGTCTTACAGCATTCTTACAATTCTTATTGGAATATGCAGTGAGTCATACAAGAAGGCTTCAGTAGTGTTTTATAGTCTAATCAATTGGTATTAGTTCTAGAAACTCATGGATTTAGGTGAGAAAATATATCTAAAAATGTGTATTCCAGATTCCAAGGATAATTTCTTTCCAATTAAGATGTGTGTTTTGAGGTGCTAGCTCGGGAACCAGTTAATGCTGAGAAGCAGATATGAAGAAAGAGAAGATAAAGCCTTCTTTTTCTTCTTGCACAAACCCCTTCTACTCCGAGTCTTATTTGTTTCATCTTTGATCATTGGGTACAGTCACTGAAGTACTTCCCCTGTAAGACTTCTCTCCTGTAGACAGAACTTTGGGCAAATAGGAACAGAAGAAGCTGGAAGAATAATGTTTAAGTCAATGTGCTGCTAGGATTTCTGAGGTGAAAAGATGCCTGTGCTTTCTAAGTTAGCTGAATAAGTGTTGTTTGTTTGTTTTCCTTCCTCTTTTTTTTATTTGTCATGTGGCAATTAAGTAGCTTTTATTATTGGAGGTTACAAGCAAAAATGAAATTTCTGAAGTGTTTGAAAAATGAATTTTATGACTCCTCAAATAGCTTGGCCTCCATCTATGTGCTCATTCAATGAACACAATACAGCATTAATACCTATTAAATAGCTAACTTGGGATGCTTTTTGATATGAGATCATAGTGAAGATGACTTACAAGGGTAACTCTTTACACTGATGTATCAAGAGATATCTTAATTTTTATTTTCAAGTAAAATCTCCAGAGACTGATAGGATGAACTCAGCATTCATATTAATGCTAAAGAACTGATACTTTGAAAAAGAAAGCTGCAAAACATCACTAGTCTCTCTCTTCCCCATTATCTTTAGAGTAACTCTAATTCATAAGAGCAGGAAGAGACTATTTGAAATTGGGATTTTCTTTTTCAAATTGCTTAAAGGCTTATGGTGTACTTTTGATTATGTACCTGTGAAGTCCTTTGTGACTTCCTCATTGCTGTCTAGCCTAAGAATTTTTGCCATAGATATAAATATCTTATAGGCCCCCCAAACTCCCTCAGTGTTTCCCAAATTAAATTGTAATGTCAATTTTGGTTTATCGAAAATTAAATCTGAAAATTTATGGGATCTGGTTTGAATTGAAAATGAACTCCACAACAATGAAATTGTCCTACTGGTGAAAAAAGATCAGGCAACAACAAAAATAATCTAACAACCACCTGACATCTTTTCACAATTTCCATTAAGTCTTGAGAAATTTTATTTGTTCATTGAGAAGTGTTGCTTGTGACTTGGCAGGCTTCAATTCTGTCCTGTTTTGCCCTGGCTTCCTGTCTGGGTTTGTTCAAGTTGAATACTGTGTCTGTCACTTAGTTCCCTCTTTAGAAAATAGAATAGCACTTCTCAACCTTTTTAGATGTGGAAGGCATTGTATGTGGTGGTAAGAGGTAAGGTAGTTTTTGTGCTATTTTTATATGGCAGAGTTAACGTAGAACTGATCTGCCTTGCCCAAGCTTGGAAGCAACTGGAAGCAAGGTAGGTGAGGACTGAAGGCCATGTGAATAGTTGATTTGCGAACTTGTGTCTGATGGTAGACTGATGGCTAGACAGATGTTCCTTCCTCTAAGAAGCCTTCTCCAAGGTCTTAATCAAATCCATTTGCTCTTTCTACTCCTTGTCTATAGCAGGTTCTTACTGATTAGCTTTGGAATCCCTGGTCCCTGACGGTATCTCTATTTTCAGTCCAAAAGGCAACTCTTGATTAATGCTAAATTAATAAAAATTAAAGTTAGCAGCAATTTTACTCTATTCCTTAGACTCTTCGTCTATTTTCAGTAACAACAAACACAGTCTTCCAAAACTAGAAGATAATATATTATATTTTCAAAAGTTTCAATACCAAGAGGACAATCCGCCTAAGTCCTTCCAGGTGTACAGTGTATCAGACTACAAAGATTAACTGGTTTTGCTGCTGTGGAAGGTAACTTTTAAGCCTAGGAGTATACCAATCTAAACAAAAATGAGACAAAAGAGAGGAGATCACTGTGAGCTGGAAGAAAATGTGCTCCAAACTTTCTATATACCCTTTTTTTATATAGGCAGTGTTTAGATAGATAGAGGAAACATTCCTAATAATACAGAAATTAAAAAATAGCTAGGAAGTAATAATACAAGCTGAAGAAAAATGCTAAAGGAGCTGAGATAATTTAATTAAAACATTTAGTAACGTAGTGAGAATTTGCATATGAAGAGCTTACCAGTTTTATCTGGTTATCTGACATAGTTTCAGAACTGAATTCCTATAGACATGAAAAAATATATCTTAAGTGCCACCTAAAGTCAATCTTGTATTGTAAATGCTTGGAGTGTACTATTAGTGTTTTTATCATTAAAATGTGTTTACCGTAAAAAGGTGTAACTTTCAAACATTGCTAATTTGGAGAATCACTTTAACAGTTACTTAGATAAACAAAAACAGAAAAAAAGAAAGATGTTTGCTGTAACAGAGCTTTTGCAGACAAATGCATTCCTCTCTATAGCCACAGCAGGTGGGAGTTTAATTACATGCTCCAGAAGCAGTGATTAAGTACCTTGATGCACAGGATTGCTGACACTAGGGTTTTATACCTTGCTAAATCCCTCAACTGCCTGCATACTGTGTGGAAATAGCTATTTTCAAGTATTTTTAGTTTTATTGTACTATTTGGTGAGTTATTATAAGGCATTTAGAAAGCATTGGAATGCTTATCTGGATGAGCATTGCAAGATTTAAAAGAACTTTTCCACTGAGGCACTTGAGCATGTGCTTAACTCAGTTCACATGCTCAATGTGTGATAAGGTAAGAAATATGTTCTAGAGTTGTTAAATATATTTACTCCTACTGAGATAGAAGAAAGCAGAAATAAGGATTCTTTAATCTTGTTAGTTAACATTCACTGATCTGACAGTGAAGCCTATCTTATTCTTTTAAAAAAGAATGTTTTTTAGCTGTTTGAAGTGTCATTATGTGCATGGTGTGTGATAGCTGCCTTCCACTTGTTTGATCAGCTCTGGAAGACTTTGTTTTGAACTGTTTAGCATTTTTGTTTCGTAATAGGGTTGTTTGTGTCGGTGGAGATGGATCTGTCAGTGAAGTTGCTCATGGTCTGCTACTTAAAGCCCAGATAGATGCTGGAAAAGACACAGACTATATACCAACACCTGTCAGAGCACCGGTTCCTCTTGGAGTAATACCAGCAGGTGAGACTGAATGGTGCTGTTACATTTTTTTAAGTCTTCTGTTTTAAATCCCTCTGGCAAGTTTTACAGTTTTGGCTACTAGAGGCTGTTCTTGGTGCTAAAGCTTCAGTTACTTAAGGGAGCTATTGAATAACTGTCCTAAATTAGTGATTTAGATTGATTACAAATGACTAGATTTTAAATCATTATGATAATTTATAATGGCACAGATGAGCTCTTTGCCTAAAGGAAGAAGCTCAGGATGAAGAAAACTAAAATGATTTTCAGCTGATCCACGCAAAGATCAAGTTTTGCCCCTATTTGCTGCCAGAAATGGTACCAAACAAAAACTCTCTAGAATTTTCTTAATATAAGCCATGCTGCTTTCCTTTTCTCTCCAGTTTTCTTGGCAGGATTCTCAGTTGGATTCATGCTTAAGGTCTATTTTTAGATGGTGTCCTAGGAATACATTTTGTGGATTACAGTTTAAAAAAAAACAAAACAAAACTGCACACAGAACAGCTTTGTCCTCTCCTCCAGGCCTGAAAATGTATGCATCTCTTAAAATCCTCTTGTTCCTTTATTAGCTTAACACTTACATCTTGTGGTGTGGTTTCTTTGTTTTGGGATTGGGGGGGTATGTGTGTGTGTCCCTTCTCCTCACAATTTTCGTGTTTGCCCTTCTTAGAGCATGACTTGGGCCAGGCAGGGAGGCTTAGCTAGAAGTAGTACAGGCAGGTTGATTCTGGACTGGTATATGAATCACTTCTCTTTAAAAGAAGAGGGGTATTTTTCGCATGGACGCTACCTTCTGGTGTGGGTCTTAATGTGACTACTTGATGTGATTTCTCAGATGGTTTTAACTAGTAAGGAAAAAATTCCTGCAGCCAGGTAAAAAGCAAATTGTTGTTTTCAGTTTCCTGTCAAAAAAAAAGAGCAAGTCAGTTCCGAATGAAGCAAGCAGGTTTTAAGTGCTTTGACTTGCTTTGTACTTCTAAAAGTATCATCGAGACAGGGACTGGTTGCTTTTAAATATGCAAGATTACACTGGCTTTTTTCAAGTTAAAACCCCCTTAGAAATGTATTGGTGAAAGATACAGTAATCTTGAAGATGTGAAGCAAATGATTTTTAGTGCAGCAGTTGGACCATCACTTATCTGTTCAGTTGCTGTGAATGTCTTGATAGTGCTGAGATGGAATCTTCAGCACTAACTCAGTGCTTAGGTGTGTTTAGGTACTGTGCCTCACCATGAGGACTTACTCTCTTCAGTTTAAGACAAATAAATCATTATCAAAAAGGATTTGTAAATCTAAAAGAATACTGTATAGCTTGTTACGCAGAATGCCATAGACTTTGTTAAAAGAGCAATCTATAAGAAACTCCTTAACCAGTTCTTAAAAATAATCTTTAGCTTGTTTTATTTCCATATTACTGATATTCAAAAAAGTAGTCGGTTAGGAAAACGGGTAAGTATACTTGTGCACATGATGGAGATGGAACTCAGTGGTCAATTAATCATCTTGCCTGCCCAGAAATCCATTGTACCAAATTATTAGGGTTCTCCAGCTGAGTAAAAATAGAAGCTATATTACGGGATTATTCGAGTGGCTTAAACTCTGGTCGTAGCCTCTATTATAAGCAGTGAAGACAACATTTTGAAGTTTCAGCCAACTTGATGGGAAGGAGCTGCTCTTGGAACAGTTTACCTCCTGAAGAGAAAGGTCCAGAGGGGAGTGTGTTTTTACTACAATACTCTACTGAGCTGCCTTATTCTGGTCCAAATCAAATGGATGAGATGTGGGGAAGCCTGCAGTGGCACTGCTGGCCATTAGCAAAAGCGTGTGTTGCTATGGGAACTACTGCTAAGGAACTGTGTGGAGGGGGAATGGGAGGAAGGGGAGGGGGAACTGGAAGAACATTAAAAAAGCTATCCAGTTGTTACAGAACAAGAGACAATCTTTATCTGATGGCTGTGAACCTTTTGGTCCTAAATGGTTCATTTAAATAAATTCATGATTTCCAATTAATTCAGAAAAATAAAATATTACTGAGGGACTGTCAATTTCTGTGATATTTCAGGCAAAGAACCAAAATGTTGGTGCAGTTTTCATCAGAATTTTAGCTACGCTTGACTAGGAAGTCATTACATCACATTTATCTGTTTGGATGGGGGAGACATTAACAGCCTTATGAATATTCATGTTGTCTGGTTAATTAAGTTAATTGTACTGCAGAAGTGCTTGCACTTCCAAGGACAATTTTTTTCTCTACAATTTCTGGTTTGTACCTTCATCAGTCATGCTTTACATGACCTGCAGATACTTTGTCCTTACTGTGATGCTTTAACACATTTTGTAGGAAGGAGGTTGTTGGAAATTGTTTTAATGTCAGGAAAATGGGTTAATATTTTGAACAGAATTGTATTTTTTGAATAATATTGTCTTTGTTTAAAAAAAATGCTGGTGACAGAGAAGCTGGAGTTGCATGGATGAAACCTTTTTCCTGTAAAATGAGTAGTTGGAGTGAGATCTAAAAATGTGACTTAGTAACCTGTCAGGGGGGTGCATGCCCATACATGAGCATCACAGAGGTTATTAGTCTCCAAATAACATGATAGTGTTCGGGGAAACCATCTTGTTATTAGTAAATAATATTCAGAGCTTACATAGGGGAGAAAAAGATTACTTGGGAAGACGAATAATGTCATTAAAACCATTATTTTGGAATCACCACTTAAATCAGCAAAGCTTGTATTAGAACATTGTTTGTATGATAACTTCCATTGTTTTCACTCTGTTTATAAGCTTGGTGACTGTTGGTTTGTTTTGTTGTTTGGTGGGGTGTTTTGGGGAAGGGTGTTGGTGGTTTAGAGTTTTGTTTGTTTTTTTGATGGCATCCTGCTTGCACAGGAGCTAGGCAATGAGACATTATTGAATCATTACTGGGATCATAATGCTGTTGTAGTAAGATTTTTATGTGGAGAATGATACTTGCTATTGCAAAACTATGCTTGTTCTAGGGCTAGACCTTCAACTTGTGGAAAGGTGGATGTAGTACTTATGATTTTGAACACAGACAGCACTTCGTTTATATTCCCAGGAGTCATGAAGGGGTGGGGTTTTGCCTTGTTTACTTCTGCAAATGTTAATGAACTCCACAGATTTAAGAGAACGATGCAATTACTTGTGCCTATCCTGTTTAGTAGGAATGAGATTTAACTCTCATTAAAGTCAGTATGAAGCTTGGTATTGACTTCAGCCACGGTCATTTGTTATCTTGCTGCCATCTGTATTGATAAATTTCTCTTACTTAAATGAGGAAATGCAGTTTTAATACATACCAGCCTAATCTTCAGAAGTACAGAGAGCTTGTGCTCTTTTATTAGCTTGATCTTCAGTGAAAAGGAAAAAAAGAATAAATATATATTTTTATATATATTTATATATAAACAAATTTTTATATATACATTGTTTTTCAGAACAACAACTTCCCTATTGTCAGTTTACAGGAAATACACAAAGTTTTCATGAGCTGTAAAGATCTGCTGCTTGTGTGTCTGATTTCCTTTGTTTGGGAGAGGTTATCTACAAGAGTTGATAAGAGTTGCAGAAAATTAATCAAAGGAAATATAAGAGTACTTTTGAGCTACTGCTTTAGCTGGCTTCACTGACTAAGCAGAATTAGTTAGATCTAGATGTTAAATCTCATAAGTAATTCAGACATGAAATTCTGTTTGGCAGGTACTTGTATTATTCTGTGAAGAACTGCTATTTAGGTGAAACCTAATTTTTATGTCCCCAAATTTTCCATATACAACTGTATTTTATGTTCTTTGAATTGGAAACCTCACTATTTTGTATGGTAAATGGTATGTAGAGCTACAGTTTTGGGTATTTATGGGTATTGCGCAGAAATGAAAGTTCAAATTGCTTTTAATTGAGTAGTTGGATATAAATTATTGAGATTGTGATATTCTTAGTAAACTGGACTTCCTGTAAGTGTTTCTAGAGAGACTTTCTTTTGGGAGGAAAAAAGCTTTTAGCTTTAGCTTTTGAAGTTGTCAGTTTATTATTCTTTTAAAGTACTTCATAATCCCAATTTGCTGGATTTTAACACTTTTATAGGAAAAGGAAGAAGAAATTAGAGTATATTCACCTATAAAATTCTGAGAAATATGTGAATGAAATTACATTTCTTTTTGAATTGTTCAAAGAATAAAACTGTACGTAACCCGATTTCTTCCATGTGCCACTGGAGATGTAATCTTCAGGGAATGTTTTATATCTGTAATCTTGATAGATGTACCTCACTTATTTCCTTTACATAGCAGGAACCCTGAGAGCCTTACTCGGAGATATTCTCTCTGATGATATGAAGGTTTCCCATGAGGTTCTGAATATTCAGAATTACTTTCAGAGACTGAGGAGCATTAAGGATGGAACAGGTGCTCTGTGAAATACTGACATACATTTCCCAGTTATTCTTTTACTATTGTTTCTAAGAAACTATGATGTAGCCTCCAAGAGGCATAGCAGCTACCTTAGACTAGATCTAGTGGAAATTTGCCTGGGAAACGTACTGTCTGAGTATTATATTATTTTTACAACCTAAAAATCTTTCCCAAATATATCTTATTAGATAATCTGCCTTCTAGTACAGTTCCTCGGTAGAGAATTTAAGTATAGAAGAAGTGATTTTTAAGGAGCTAGTTAAAAAAAACCAAACCTCCAACACATCACTTTTTGCAACTCCCCCTTGGTTTTTATAACATTTATGAGTGAATTGGCAGAGATGATTTTTATAGACCTCTGGGAGTTTTAATGGGTTTAATTTGTACTATTCAGCATTTCCGCTGTTACCAAGACTAAGGCTTTCTTATTTTGAAAATGCAGTAAATGTCTTAGTTTCTTAACTCAAAAAATATTGTGTATATTTTTTCCTGTTATTCAGCATCTCTCATTTTTACAACAGTTTGTTTTCACTTTTACAGGTACTACTAATATTTTGGCTCATACTCTCCATGGTATTAAGCATGCAGTGACTGCAACGTTGCATATTATAATGGGTAAATATTTATACATAAGTTATCGAATTTTAAATAATAAAGCAGTATTTAGGATGCCACGAGTTGTTTAACAAAGACATAGCATTATGCTGTATCACTGAAAACTATATTTTTAAATGCAAATGATTCTGTCTTGATTTGTAGCGTACTGGAACTGCTATGATTCTTTGACTATAGTTCAGTAATAAGGATTGTGGACCTCATCTCCTGGTAACTAAAATCTGCCATGGAATAATGACTGATTTTGGCATTCATACTCTCTTACTGATGTTCTTTTAATGAAAAAAGCAACCTTTTCAGACTTGATAGTGTTACTCTGTGTGTGTTGTTATGCAATGATATGTTGCATAATCACTTGATTGTTTTACTTTAATGTACCTGCTGAAGACAATAGGAAAATATACAATTCTTCTCTTGAGGAAGTTGTTAGGACTGGGCTTTTCAGGAAAGTATTCGCATATTTTTGAGAAAGTATAATTCATCTTTTTAGCTCCATGTGTATTTGTTTTAAATACTAAGTTTCTATAAAAAAGCTTTAGTAGTAGAAAAAAATTGCATCTCTGGCCATTTGGTCTGCACAATTAATAGCTTTCTGTATGTGAAAATGTAATTATGCTAAAAGGAAAAATGAAGTTGCTTGTGCAAACCTTATTTTCAGGTCTTAGGAAATAGCAAATACTTAATTGAGCAATGTTAACATTCCTCTCAAAGCAAATAAAAGAATTTCAAATAAAAGAAAAGAAAAATGGGGAGGGTCCATCTTGAGTATTTATTTTCTAGACATTGCAGTCAGCAGTGGAAGAGCCTTTGCTCTATCTCTTAGATGGTGATATACAAGTCTTTTAAGTAAAATGTAAACCTGTCTTTTTTAATCAGAGACAATCAATCTAATGGATACAACCCAGGTTCTATTACAGAAGAAATATATGTACCCTACCTTGAACAGAATTAGATGTGTAAATTCTATAACTGTAAACATTAATACATGTAAACCTTATATATAAGCATTCCCATATCTCCCATGGTACACTGCTTGGCCATTACAAATTTTTGGTGAAATGATTGCAAACATTTATGTAGAAATATTGTATTTTCTTTGATACTGATTGTTGAAATTCTGAATGGAATTAAGCGTCAGATCCTTTGCAGTGGGATGAAGTAGATGTTAAAAAAGTTACAGTGAAAATTCATTTTGAAGCATCTGAACTTTGTTCTCTGAAATAACTGCTTTATCTGTATCTAGACTGATTCTGGTTTCTGTTAGTAAAACTTGAATTCCTAAAGACAGAGAAGTCTGGAGTTTTCTCTTGTGGCTAAATTAGGTGAAAAGGAAATGATAAGTTGTATTTTGTTTGAAATAGCAATGCAATTTCTGATTTCTGATCCTTACCTTTAATATTTTAGGACACATTCAACCAGTAGATGTCTGTACTTTCAGTACGCCAACCAAGCTGTTGCGGTTTGGGTTCTCAGCTATGTTTGGTTTCGGTGCAAGGACTTTGGCTTTGGCTGAGAAACACCGTTGGATGCCCTCCAGTCAGCGGAAGGATTTTGCTTTTATCAAAACACTGGCAGATCTCAAGTATGCCATGAGCTGTTATTTTTCTAGCATTTCTCATTATCTTGAGGAAAATGTAATAGTTAATGTGGTAAAAATATAGACAGCAGTAGTTCAGCTGTCTTAATTGCAGACAGATTTAACTCCGATGTGATGTATAACCCTCTTACAAATTAAAGAGGAGATAAATTCTGCGTATTCAGCATCTCTTTAAAATCATCTTAACTTGGATAAAAGTCTGTCTAGCACTCAGAATATTGGTTTTCATGATAGCAACTATCAATACTTTTCTAGGCCAGAGGAATGTGAACTATCATTTCTACCTCTACAAATTCCACAGGAAGACTCTCATGAGAATGACAAGTAAGTAAAACAGAGTCAAACAACTCCAAAGCTACAAAAGTGTGTCTTTAAAGATGAAACTGTACAAAATCTTAGTTTTGTTCAAATTCAATCATCAGGTAAAATAACCTTAAAAAAACACCCAAAACATTTTGTGAACTGCAGGCTCATACACTTTGTAAAATGTTCCCTGTAAAGTCTTCCAGTCAGTATTACTGTTTTTTTCAGTTCTATTAATATCTTACTCTTTTCTAAAGTAGATGTTTTTAAAATGTGCTAAAAAGACTTTAAATTATTTTACCTGCATTTTTTCACTCTTTTAGAAAGAAGAGAGAGAAAATTAAAAAGAAAGGTGAGTTTTTGCTTTATAGTTATTTAAAAGTGAACTCTGGCTGTTTAAACTGGAGTAATATAGAATTACTCTGTTATATTTAGGTAGCAAGGATCAATGGCACAAAATTCAGGGTCACTTCCTGAATGTGAGCATTATGGCAATCCCTTGTCTGTGTTCAATGGCACCAAGAGGCTTGGCACCTAATACGAGGTCAGTAGGGGTTTAGAGAATTAGTCATGTCTATAAATTCTGACATCTTACCTTAAGACCTTGGCTTTTCTGAGAATACAGGCCTGTATTTAGGTAGTCTATGTCCCCTCTGGAATGGGGGAGGGAGCATGGACTGCAGCAGACTCTATAATCCCAGGAATTGTAATCAGTTTTTGGATCAGGCAAATAAGGTCAAGCAGTCTAACTAGAATAACGAGTGGATAATTGCTGTGATTAAATTAGTTGGCAAGTCTGACTTGAGTAGTAGTCATGGAGCAGTCATCTGTCATAGGATTTGGCTATATGTAGAAACTTCATTCTTTGTTTTTTCCAAATATAAAGGTGCCCCTCATCTTCTGCTTTAGAGCCAGCAGAAATGAAATAGGAATCTTTCTCCTGGTATGAAGAACTGAAATTTACACTTGTCATCTGTTTCTTTTTTAATTTCCTCTGAACGTGGGAAATGCTGTTTCTACGTGTAAGATTTCGGGGAAGAAATAAGTGTGTGATCTGGTTGTTGACATTGACTCATTTTCCCATTAGGTCATTGTGGGGAGCATACTTTGTGGATCAAAACAGTTATCCAGGTGGTAAATATTTGTACTTGACGTATCCACTTGACCATTAAACAGAATAGCAAGTATGGACTTTGAAGTTATAAATGAAATATAACATGCTCCCTCAAAAAGAATGCAGAAACTTATATTTTTATATATGTGTGTGTATATATTAAAAAAACAAAACAAAGCTCACAACACTCAGCCAGGTTGCTGAAATGAGTCTGGTTTGTTTCATTTGATCATCATCAGGTGAAAATAGATGTGCCTTAAAAACTATCAGGTATTTTTCTTCACAAATACTGACTGATCTGGTAGAATTTGACATCCTAGAAACAATGTAGAAACAAGTGGTTTTGATGAAACTCCTATTGAGAAGTTTTCTTTGCTACAGGCATCCTGCTAAGCCTCAAGACAGTACTCTGATGCTGTCCCCTCCTAGTGACTTTCTTTGTTCAGCATTTAGTATATTACATACCAGTCAGTAGAAACTGGTTCTTTTACTATATACTTGTCAGTAGAAACTGATGAGAAACTGGTTCTTTCTCTTGTCAAACCCAGCAGTTTCACCTGCTCTAGGTGGCAGTGACTTGGCAGGGGGGTTGGACTGTATGATCTCCAGAGGTCCCTTCCAACCCTAACGATTCTGTGATTCTGTGAAACTATTCTTTTTTAGCTTCACTTTCTCTTTCCATCTGTTCTGGCACCTGTTTCTCAGTGACAGGGAATTTTATGACAACTCCATGCAGTTATTGCAGGTTTGACTGAGCCTGTTTCTCCCACAGTGGATTCCCCTTTTTTGCTCTTAGTGGATTCTTTTTCCCTTCTCTTTAAAAAAATAATCTTAGGATGCAGTCAGCCAGTAGGGTAGGAAGAGTAGACTCTTCAGACTGGTGCTTCACTTCTCAGAGTGAATAGCATCTTGAACGTAGCGCTAATTGTTAGACTCAAGACCCATTATGGAAGCATCAGCTAAACTCAGCTAGGTTTCTCTGCTCTGTACTGTTTTGTCCAAGAGGTGAAATTTTTGCTGTGTGAAGACATTTGAAGTGGAATGAAAGCTCTGACTGCTGCCTGTAACTCTGGTTAACACTAGTCTAAATTTGCAGAAACATGTCAAGATATGTTTATGTCAAGGTATGTTTTATGGCATTATGTAAGCCATGTGGGACATTTTTTCTTACAGCATAGGTGGTGTGCTTTGTTGCAGGTTGGACTTGCAAAAGAATTAATGACAATTTTTAGTCACCTCCTGAAAATAAAAGGCCATAGTGCCGAATGCATTGCCCAGTAGCGTCCTGTGCCCTTCTATTGCAGCAATTGTGATAAGGAGGCAACTTTTTCAATTTCACCATCACTGTTTCCTAAATCAGCAAAGTAATGCTGTGCCAGGTGACTGGTTCCATAGTTATGTAAAAATTATCTTCCTGGATTGTGCTGTGTCCTCGTCTGAGAACATTCCTGATGCAGTTGTTCAATGGGGAGAGGTCTGTGGTGGTAGGCTGGCAGCATTATTTTTTAAGATATTCTTAACACATACATGCTGAATGAATAAATAAATATATATGTATGCATGCATATTCAGAAGAGATTAAATACATCTTCTCTTTACAGAACACAATCTCAGCAGTGATTGTCATGTTCATTAGATGCTCTTGTTGAGCATTGATTTGTCTCTATAAATTAAATGGGACTTACGCATGATTGCACTGGGATTCAGGTTGTTAGCTTCTGAGATAAGGTACACTTGCATTAAGGAATCTGTGAATTCTTACTAGCTCGTTGTCTGACCCAGATTCTCAAAGGTGCTAAAATATCAGTGGTGACTGGATGCCTAGGACCATTGAGTCTGCACTGTAGGGTCTACTCTTGGTTAAACTCTAGTATGTGACTGTTATATCTTGTACAAAATTCCCTTAGTTATAACTTTTATGCGCTTTCTGAAATGTGTAAGTAGAACTGTACTGAGAACTGCTAACAGAGTTTGAATAGTGGTATAGTTGAAGATCAGGATCTTTGTTAGGGCAGCATGAGTCTTAATGGAGGAGCTGAATGAACCCATATGCAGTGGGCTGTATGATGGGGATGAGCTTGCATGTGTAATAGGAATGGCTTCACGGTAAAGCTCTGTCTCATAGCATTTATGATAACCATTCTACTTTGCTGGAGAGAAAAGTGAAAAGATAAATTTGTGATCCCCAATGTTTAAAACCACCTGTTGAGGATAAAATAAGGGGGGAGATGAATTATATGTATTAGGGTCAATAAATTACGGGTATTGATAAGGGAGTACAATTTTATTATTACAGTGTATGTTATAAATATATGGATACTATATAATGTTAATTGCATAGTTTATATTGATCTAGAGGGGGTGGAAAAAGATTTGGAAAACATTGAGACTAATTAACCTATTAAACTTCTGAATTAAAGAGTTTTCTTTTGGGACATAAACTGGTTTGCTTTTCAGGTTGAATAATGGAAGCATGGCTCTTATTGTTGTACAAAATACTTCTCGAACAGAGTTTATAAAACATCTCAAAAGATACGCCAGCGTAAAAAATCAGGTACTGTTAATTTCTTTCTGGGGATTATAAAAAGAACAGTTAATCGTGAAGATAGACAGACATGCTGCAAGAGTTAATGTTAGCATCCTCATAAGGAGACTTAGCTTCCTGTCAGAATACATTAGCCCCCTTTTTATCTGTGTGGGTTTTTTGTTGGATTTTTTTCTTTTTAAATCACTGGACTAATACAGATTAGCCTATTTCAGCCCATCTGTTGTGGTTTAAATTGTATTTATGTTGTACCATAGTTTTATGGGTGTAAAGCCCTTTTACCAGAATAAAGGAAATGCATGCTATGTTTAAGTTTTGTATAGTACAGAGATCAAGGATGCAGATTGAGGGAGGCATCATGCAACTCTGTCAGAAACAGGTAAAGGTTATAATTTCAGTAGATCACTGCATGCTATGCTGGTAGCAGTGGATTAAGACCATTTTTAGCAGTAAGCATTCCATTCAGTTATGAATGTTTGCATAAGCTGCATTTCAATATTGTTTTCATTATTCTATCTATGAAGAGAAAAAGGAAGCATCCAAACACAGTATCTTATTGCTGTCCTTAAGACCCGGTGTATAGCCTTAGCACACTGGTATTTGTTTCAGAATTATTCCCTTTTACAAGCTGGAGTTAAGTGTTTCCATTTACTTGAGACACAAAAAACTAAGGTTTATGTTTGAATTTATCAACAGAGTTTGGGGGGAGAGGTGGATGGCGATTTCACGTGACGGCACTAATAGCTACATTTAGGAAATAGTTTATGCTTTCTGGTTATGCTTTTGGAGGAAGAATTTCTTTTTTTCTCTGCCTTTTGTAATTAGAAATTAGCTAAGGAGATGTGGACCCTCCTTTAAACTGAAGATGACCATTTACTAGAATTCTAACTAGCCTTGTTTAAGACAGGAATATGGGTAATGATGAACAGAGCACAGGAAAAGATCCACTTGGGCTTTTCATATCTTCTGAAAGCATGTGCTATTTTACTATGTGCAAAATGTACCACCTCACCTACAGAGTGAGAAAGTCTGATACAGGAATTGAAATGGAACACTATCATTTTTTTCTGACGCATTGTTTAGGATAAAAATAGCATGTTAATCTATAAATGCTAGCTGGAATACATAATGCCTTATGTGGTCAAAGCTGGAGTTAAGTATTTCCATTTACTTAAGTCCAAAAAGAAGAAAAGGCAAGCTTTCTAATTTCAAATAACCCAGTTTGTTGCTAAGATACCACCTGTATCTTTCATCTTCATTTAATATGTATCTGCGTTTGGTTTAGTTCAATTTTCCCTTTGTTGAGACCTACACAGTTCAAGAAGTAAAAGTACAACCGCAGATTAAAAGTGGGCTTGATGCCAAAGAAAATACATATTTGAATGCTGCTTCTGCAGAAGGAAACTACCCTTGGAATATAGATGGAGACTTAATGAAAGAAGCATCACAAATTCATGTTCGGTAAGGCTAAGTATTATGTTTATGGACTGTATACATGTAACAGATTAGTACTGCAATCTTGTGTATAGATGTTTTACATCTGTATATAATAAGGATGCCACTAAAATCAGTTTGTGTAAATTCTGTCAGAGTAGTACTGTTGTGCACTGCACAGTGTCCCTTTTGCCATTGTTTTGGCCTCTGCCCTGTTGTCTCATGCCTGATTTTGGAACCCTCCTGGCCTCTATTTTCTGGTGCTTTATTGGCTTCCAGCTCCACTTCTTTCTGCCACTTACTTTACCCTTCTGTTTCTTAGAAAAGAACAGATGGATATAAAGGTCTGTGACTCCTAGAAGGAGCTTATTTTGGGATAAGGATTCCTGCTTGGAAAGCAGTGTGTGTAAGGTTAATAAAAATGTGTCATTGTTCAGTTGTGGATAACTTAGTGCTGCTTGAGAACAGTCTTCTCCATATCTAGGATCTAAAACAGACACTATGAATACATAGGGAACTAGGAGGATTATCAGTGGAATTAAATGGGTGGTGGCTCATTCTGCTGCAATGCCCATAGGATTAGTTGGAGGCAGAGAGCTCAGAGTAACAGCCTGGTATACAAAATAAAAGGCAGATCATGTTATAGAATATGTAATAAATACTTTTAAAGATGACCTTATAAGAATTGTCAAAACGCAGTTCACTTGATTTTATTCTATGCAGCAGATCCATACATATTTGTTCTCCGTACCCTTAGCCCCCCAAAGTGGCATTCCCATCGCAAGAATTAATGAAATTGACAATATTTGACTTCCTCACTTCACAGGCTGCATCCTCAACTTATTAATCTCTATGGAGTCAACACTGATGACCTGGAAAGTTCCCAAGCAACGTGCAATTGCATATAGAAGGGACAGACTTCAAGTTCTGCATTAAAGCATCCTTTTCACACTTCTATACACAGCTTTACAAGGTCCCAGTCACTCACTGAATTCAGTTGTTGTAGCAGAAGCTTAACTGTGATGTTTGTAATATTTCTGGTTTTAAATTTTTATCAAGTTACATATTTTTAACAGGTTGTATTTATCTATAAAGAAACTTAAGTTTAACAAGAAAAAAATGAAAACTGGTTATATTGGTCTATTTTAAAATTTAGGGTTTGAGAAGTGCCCATTAGAATAAAGTATATTTTTTTCCTTTAAAATAATTTTAGATTTTGTAATAAATTTCATGTGAGATACTGAGTCTGCTCTGAGTCTGCTGCTGCTATCCATGCTGTCAGGTAACTCAGTTCAAATAGAGCTGGGGAGTGGACGTATGGTACCAGCTCCTGCTGAAGAATGGTGTCAAAATATAGATTGTGTTTATATTTTTAAATTGAGTATTTCCATTCCTAGTTATAATTTTTAATGTTGCCTTAATGTATTTGCTTTCAAATAGTTTCTAGTCAAACAGTAATCCGAACGAACATGCTCGTATCTTATATGGCTTTTCACTTGTTGAAATATATTTTGAAGACTGCTCATTGTACAAACTAAATATTTAAAAGTATTTTCTCTTCCCTAGAACCAAAATGATATTCAGCATAGTTGTTGGGGCTTTTTTTTGCTGCTGAGAATAACTGAGAATAAAGTTATGATAAATAACTTAAGAGTTGACTTAAATTTTTATAATTTCCTTATATGGCATAAATAATTTTGGGGGGGTTTGTAACTTATTAAATATTTAATACAATTATTTGAGATGCCAGTAACTTCAGATGATACTCTTTCTGGGAACTGGATTTCTGTAAGATTACAGGAAGTAGCATATAAATAAGTAAGTTTGTCTGTCTGCTGTAGCAGTGGGATAAGAAACATTTCCCTGCTCACTTGTCTACAAATTGTTCAGAAGGCAGATGACAATGGTATGAAAGCTGAATTGTCTTGGGCCAAGAATAAGTTGCTTTAAGTTCTTTTTTCAGTCAACTATAATGTGAAATCCAGTCCTTTAAGATTCTGTTAAATCAAGGGACTAAGCCTTTACCTGGGATCTATAGCTATTTTATTTGATTTCAAATGCTACTTGTGAAAAATTCTTACCTCTGATAGATATGTAGACAAAGTGATGCACCTAAAGTACTGCAGATGGTTTTGTGCCTCCCAAGAGCAAGCTGTTACTTGTTGGAAATTTCATGCTGTTTCTGTGGACAAACCTGGCCAATAATAAGAGCCAAATTCATAGACAATCAAATGCTTACTTCATAGGTAATTAATTATTATAGGATTCTTATACCTAGTTCTCCTCTTTACACGGAAGTTAGCAGCTCCAGAGTAGGATCAAGAGTCATGGCATCCTTTTGGGCTTGACCTGGCAGGTCCAGCTTTGAGATCAGATCTGGTTACAGGGCTTCATCACGTCTGGCAATAAAACCTCCAAGGATGGAGATGACAACATCTCTGCTCCCCTGTTCTGATGCCTGTCTGTCCTTGGGAGGAAAGTGGTTTTCCTCATGTCCAGTTGGAACCCCTCATTTCAGTTTACACCAGTTATCTGAGTCGCAGTGAGTACTTGCCAGTTAAACTACTATAATTAATACTATAGTACATTGAATATTTTTAACATTAAGGTAATTAAAACTAAACTTCCCAAAGTTGCCCAAGAAAGGGATTTCAGCTACATGTAGTAATTTAACTGTTATTATATAACTGAAAATCAACAAAATAATTGAAATTCCAGAAGAAACAGCATTCATGTGGTTGTTTAGGTTCTTTTTAATAAAATGAAATTGAATGGTTTTTTTATAATCTTGCTACTATTAGAACATTGTACATTCATTTTTTGTCAACCTGGTTTATAAAAGCTAACTGAAATTTGCTTCCTATCCTTCGAGCAGGCAGCCAACGTTTTATTATTAACATGTAAATCTGAATAGGAAGTATATAATTTCCAAGGCAACATTATCACATGTACTGGCATGTCTTTGAAACAGTTCACATAAATAAAATGCTTTAGTTTCACTTCTTTGCATTGTTTGCATTAAAAAGAATGTTAATGCTTCTTCCGGTATTTGAGGTATAGTTTTCACAATATGGTGTAATATCAAACTAATTTCTGTTCAGAGATATTTTGGTTAAAGTGCAAAAATTCACCAAAGCCATGTGGAAGATAGGCAATTTCTGTATATTTCATAGACTTGCAAGAAAACATTTAATTCTTCACATACTTTACTTTTATTTTTGTAAAAAATATATGCACATTCATTTGTCCTTACACTGCAGAAGATTTTAGAGAAAAAAATTACTTTAGAGAGAGATCCACATCTTTGGCATCAAATGAAGTGAAAGGAAATTACAAAATGGTCCCTAATGCTTTTAGAATCTGTGGATGATGTGGCTTTTATGGCACCAAACACTCTATTAGCAGACGTGCTTGTTAAAGGCACTCTGTATTGCTTTTAAGTTTCAGGCCAAGTCCTGTATGATGGTGCAGCTTCAAAGTGTACGTACATGCTACATTCAATTTTCCTTGCAGTTCAGAAAGGCATCAAAGGCATGCCAAGAAAGGCGCTATTGCATCCGGCTGCTGCAATAGATTCAGTTATTGAAGTTGTACATTCTGCAGTTGGGAGCAAAGTAACATTTTTTACTTTTCCCCTGGATTGTACTATTTCACCAAAGCTAGGTGGCAGTGCAAACTTATCTACCTGAAGAAACTTCCTGTAGTAGCAGAGCAGTGCTTTGAACCATGTCATTGAATTCAGTCATTTGCCTTTCCGCTGAGTGGCTCCTGAGGATGCCTGTTTGGAAGGTATTTATCTGACAGCATCACAGGAACCCAAGGTAGCTCTCTAAATGGCTTCCTTCTTAAGTACTTTCAGCTGGCACATCTAAAGATAAAATTTGGCCCAGTAAGGTTGGCCTTTGGAGTACTTTTGGTATGTGGTTCTGTTCTGTCATCATGTGAAAGTGACTTTTTTTCTCCCAGATCCCAGAAGAATGCCAATACTAAATACTACTATGCTAAGTACTATAGAAAAATCCTCAAATAAATAGAAATAAATACTTGCTTTAAAAAAACCCACATAGAAATACTTCATTGGAGAAGTCCAAAACATCATGGCAGCAATACCTGAGGAAAGGACGGAACAAGTAATTCTGTAATGCTTGCAAGTACCATGTGAAAGATGGCTACAAATTACTATCTCCAATACAAATCTCTAACACTGAGAGAGGATTCTGTGCTGCATCTCCAGGCTACCCCACAGAATTCCCTGCTCTAGACTGCCTTTGACCTTCCTGGTTCTGCCCTGCCTGGGTGTCTAAGTCTCTGCAGTGTTATGGCTGTGCCTGTGAAGCCAAAAAACTTACGAGGTTTCCTTCAGAAGCTCAAGACAGCTTCCAATAGCTGTTTCCTACATCTTGTGCTCTACTTGCAGTCCTTCTATTGTTTTAAGCTAATTTACCCTTGTAAAACTGCCAAAGCAAGATACGGGAGGATTTCTTTTTGAATGGGTAATTAAAAAAATATTGAGACTTGAAAATTAATAGAAGAACTTGTGCTAATGTGTCCGAGATCCTATTTTCCAGGACTGGCAAAATGTTATTACCTTCTAGAAATTCTTCTTTCTGGTAAGTAATTCTTCTCCTCTTTAGTGTTCTTCTGTCTGTTTGAAACCAGATAGATACATGGCATTTCAAATACTACTGTAAGACTTCAAAACAAATTGGTTTAACATTTTCATATTAGAAAAGCAAGAGTGCTCTAAGGTATAGTCCTCCATAGAGTTCAAGGAAACAAAATGCATTTTGTAAGAGCAAGTGAGCTCAAGACCCATTTCTTGTTTCTGATGTTTCTCCTGCAAATTAACTTGAATCTGAAAGTCTTCACTTTAAAATCAAAAGTTTATTTGCCATCTTAGCCATCTTTGTTCCCACTTGTGAAACTCCAGCTGTCTCTTCTGTTCTTGTCTTGAGAGACTTGTTTGTATTGCCTTTTGAAAAAGCCAATCTGAAATACAAAATTTTGGAAACTGTTGTCAGCAAATCTTAGTTATCAAATCTAAACCATAAAAGAAGAACTAAAATGCATATGTATGGTAATTGCCCTTGCTTTGTTGTAACAAGTAATCAAGTGATACCCTTCAATCAAAAAAAGTGGGTTTGGTTTTTCTTTTATTTTTTGGGAGGCTAATACTCTCCTGCAAGGAGTAAGGACGTGTGGGCTTGTGACCTGTAACAGTCCACGGAATCCATTTTTTTTAAAAATGTGAAATGGTGATAAAACTTTCCTGTTAAATTTGTTTCACTTTTGTACTTCCCTGGGAAAAACGATGGATGGAGGAAGTCTACAGATAGGTAGAGAAGTTAACAATTTCTTACTCGCTTTTTAGCATTTATGGTGCAGTTTAAAATCTTCATCTTTTTATTCTGGCATAAAACAATGTTGTAGACTATTAGTCATCATGTGTCAAGTGGCTTTCAGTGTGGAGCACCATCCCACAGAAATGATCCACTTTGTATCATTAAATTACATAAATCAGTTGCAAACATGAGATGCCATATAAATTGTGGGAAAGGGTTTGTGTGGTGTTGACTACCGGAAGATGCAGAATGCATCTACATAAGATATATAAGATAAAGGATCATGGAAAAGTACTTTGAAAAAAACCACAAGTTGCAGAAGGGATTATGTTTCTTTAAAAAGGACAGACTGCAATAAAATATCATTTATCGTTTAACCTGCATTAACAGCTCCAAAGATCCACCAACAGTGAATTCCTGACTTGAGAGCAACCGAGAAACACTGAAAACCTACCTTCCATAATATAAATGAAAGAAGCAAAAACAAGGCAACACCAACTATTAAGCCTGTTCCAATTATTAGCACAGTAACACGGTATTTGGGCTTTTGGTGGTGCACTCCTTCCAAATAGACCTGGAAAGCAGAAAATAAGGTTAGTTCTGATATTTTTTTTTTTCCCTGAAATATACTAAAACAAACTAGGAAAATTAATTACATTCTTAAGTAATCAAGACTATATTCATTGCCTGTGCATAGATTTGTATAGAATTCTACAATTTTATCACAGATCCATTAAAAGAATTTCTTACATATGCAACTTGCTTGTCCTCGTGTAGTTCAATAACTTTCGCATTTTTTTCTGGTGAGGCTGTTGCTCTTACTTCAAACTTCAATGCTGATGCATCATCCTAATTAAAAAAAAGTAAAAATAAATCCTGTTTTTTAAAAAATAACTTCAACACATTAATTCCTACCCACCAAAAATGGTAACACAGCTGCTCACAGAAACAGAATCTCACACAAACACACTGGTGCTTTTTTCTGATCACAAAACAAATTAGTAACAGAAACTGGAATGAAGCCCAGTTGGATTTTACTTAAATCCACATCTATGCTGCTTTTCTTAGAAAAGTACAATTATGGGTTGAAGTTAAATCCCAATCCTGCACAACCCAGCCAGAATGGGCAAAGTAATACATACTAAATAATAAAGTGATAATCTAAAATACATATTTTTCAGTGGTTTTCATTTTTCACATATCACCTTGGGGCTTAACATGGAAAACATAATAGGTTTGGATTTGGATTTAATCATACTGTTTGCAAAAATATATTAATACCTAGAATTTATATACAGAGAATACTGCAAATAAACCTTGAAATATTCTCCTTAAGTATGAGAAGTTACCATTTCTAAAAGTGAAGGAGTTGCCTCCAGATGCAACTGAACAGTTGCTTCTTTTCCACTTTCCATGTTTCCAAGCTTGCAATATATTTGTAAGCAGAAGTTGTCATTTTTCATGCAGTACTGTAGGAGGGAAGGAAAGAGTAAAGCTTCAGTTTATCAACATTTGTCATCTCAGTATTAAAGGCACTCAGGAACTACATAAGAGAAAAAGACCCATGTTTGTTCCTGAAAAGTCAGGGTGGTTGTCATTCACCACTGTCAATCCACAGGTGCTAAAGGAACAGTACAAGGGACCAACTTAATTGTTACTGAACAATTCCATTTTTCTTAAAAATACAAAACTTTTTAGACTGAAAAAGAACAACTGTCACAATTTGGTTATATGCAGGATTTTTTTACCCTGTTATGTCAAATTAGCTTTTATCAAGAATAATAAATGACAGTGACTGTATTATATCCAGTACAAATAGTGCAACTGATTGTACACTGACAGCTAGCAGCATTTCTCTCAAGTTTGGATTAGACAAAAAAAGCAAGCCTGTATATGATGAGTATACTCCTTGTCCAAGACTGCACTGCCTGAGTTCCAATTTGATATTCTAGCGCAGGCTGTCTCAATCATTGGTTGATGTTCCTTGTACTGTGCTTACCTGAAGTCCCAAATTAACATTTGAAAGTTAATAAAAATGTTCAGCTTTTTTCTAAGATGAAAGTATTAAACAAAACTGTACTTTATCAAATACAAATTGCAGGCCACAGATGTCTATGAGAACTATCCCTCAAAATATAACACTAGAATAGCATTTCTGGTTTAGTCAAGTCTCAAATCTCCAGCAGGGTCTGTAAGCAGGTATACAGAAGGATGAGTGTGGTCAGCGCAGGCATGTACAGCACTCTTCCAGCCTCCCACATAGTTTTATTAAGAATGTCCTGAGCCAAAAAATATTTCCTTATATTTTTAAATTCTTAATGACTTTCAGTTCCATTAACTTGTATAGCCTCCCTTAGAATTCACTTATTAGCATTCACAGCACCCTTCTGTAAGAAGTTCCACCATGAGTATTACTTTTGCCTTTTTTTTTTTTGCTTTGTTATGTTTTTAAATAACTTGGCTCCCATTTTTGATAGCTGATGGCACAATTTTGGTGTGAAGAAGCCAATGAATATTTGATCTGCATACTTCATGTAATTAAAATTAAGACTTTTTTCCCCCCATGCATAATTTTTGATTTGAATTTCATCTGCCATTCTGTTTGCCCACTCATTCTGTTGCATAAGCCTTTGGAATTCTTTATAGGTGACTGTCATCTAAACTGACTTCAGTGATGTGTCACTAATCAACTCTATCATCCGAGCTCTCACCTCTTTCACTGAAGTCACTTATGACTATGCTGAACTTATCACAGGTCCCACCACAAATCCTTTGAAGACTGCTCTGGTGACCTCATTATATAAGAGATACTGTTGTCTTAAGGCTCATTCATACAGTCATTTACTTCCCACTGATGCTAAAAGAGAGAGCTTACCATTTGTCTCTTAGCAGGCTTTGAAAAGAAAGTGACAACATCCTTTAATATGTTTCCATTTTTTTCTGCCACGCTACAGTTTCTGGAATATTTATTATAGAAGCACTCTCCAACTGTTGTCTGGAAACAAACACACCATCATCACTGTTAGAATTTAAACATCAGATACTAAGCAGAATACATATTTCTGAAAGGCCAAAAGCTCAAAAGGAATGTAAATTCTACCTTCAGAATTACAAAACACATGGGGCTGAAGAATATCCTGTTCCTGTTCACTTTGTTTCACCATAGCTAAAAACCTGAGCAGAACCTGAACCTAGTTCTGCTGTGCTCTGCTTCTCTTTTTCATAGAATTCATATGGCTAATAAAATTATATGAAGTAACATGTGCTTACCTTGATATCCAATGTGTTGAATAATCTGAAGTTATTGGGTGGAAAAGCATTAGGTATCATTATTTCTAAGGTTGTATTTGGAGCCATGCTTGGTCCTGCACTGATAACCTTGAGGGGGGAGAAAGTTTTAAAGAGTGTAAGTACGTAAAACCTAACAGAATGGGGTAGCACTTGCATTGTTGTGCTACCATGAAAGTGGATTCTGGTAGGAGTTATAACATTGTGCTTTATTCACTGTGTAGGCTTCCTGAACTCTTCACTCCTCTGCACCCAATGAGCAAGCAGTGCTAATCTGCAATGCTACTTTGAGGTCATACAGACTGCCTTTCCCGGAGAATATGCAACAGGAACTAGGAGAGATTAATGTCTAACTCCTCCTTTTAGGCCATTGGAGACAAATCTGATACCTTACAGATCCTCTTATAAGGAGCTCCTAGTTCCCTTTTCTTACCATAAGTTAATTATTTTTAAAGTATTCTGTAATGAAAGAATTGGCAAGTCTCTGACTGCTCTAGCTCTTTCAATCCTGCTTCTACAAACTATTTTTATTCTGACCACTCAGTGGAAGATTATCCAGACCAAAAAAAAGTGTTTAAAGAGGGACTAACAGCTACTTCCCATCACTGATGTACAGAAGCTGCTCACCTATTCCCTTGTACTCTTCAACACTTCCCTTAGTGACTGTGCAGATTGTCTTTAGATACACTGGAAATCTAACTTTTAACCTTCAAAACAAGGATAATAGGGTTGACAAGGGAGAACTCTTACATGGAAAGTGAAGTTGATACTCTCCTTCATACACATAAGTGGGGAATCTTTCTCATTTGTTCCGTAAACAAACGAAGCCGGTGATACGAATCTACAATGGTTTAGAAGTTTTTAATTAATATAATTGCTAAAAATCATTAGCTTAACTTTCTGCTCCATGGTATGTCCAGTATTGAACTGGTTCTAAGGAAATACGTAAGTTTGCATCTAAGAACAGCGAGTAGAAGTCCTCTACCTTTGTGCTTTTTCCTCTTAAAAGGACAAAAAAAAATTCAGAAGTAGTCATAACTCCTCTTCCAAAACTATTCCCCACAACACACCCAGAATATGGTCCGTGTTAAGCAAGGAATCTGAGGATCTGCTGTGCTCTTATTAAATACCTTTCAATAAAAAAAGAATGTTCCAGTTCTTAACAAATACTAGTCTGTTAAGAGACAAGACCAAAGCACCACAGATATCACTGGTGTCATCTCACAGTACTGGGAAGAAGATATTAGAAGTGTATGGGTCAGACCCCAGGATAGCTGTGCCAGTTTGTTACCAAGAATTTTCAGCTGCACCACACTTCTGCTTAAAAGCTCCATACAAAGTACCAAGGCAACAGTTCTACGGATACACAGGTATAGCAAGAGCTGACTCACCCATGAGCGTTTAACTCAGTCTCGTATTTTAGAGGTACAGCTAAAGTTAGTGTGTTATCCAGCAACATGCTCCAATCTTCATTTTTACTATAAAAATGGAATGAGAGAAAAATGAGTATAACAAATGCAGCATCATACGCTACACATTACTTCTATAAACAAATATTAAACAGACTTTCAGCTTTTTAAAACAAAAATATTTTTTTAAAAAATGAATTTTTATACAGGCAGAAACCAGCTCATTACTTAAATATCTGTTATCTGGGTTTTTGTAATTTTCTCTTTCTCTAGAAATCTGCAACCCCTGTGCTTTCTTGCAGTTGTGCTTTGCTAAGTCTTTCCAGTGTTCCCTCCTCTGTTTTCCAAAGCTAGTAGTATTTTTCATTGGACTTTACCAGGTAGCATTAATGATGATGTTGAGGTCGTCTTCTGCTCTGGTAAATGAGCTTGCATCCAAGAGAAAACTAAAATCCAGCTGTAGAACAAATAAAATTTTCTTTATATCACATTATACTGTGTCTTAACAGAGTTTAAATAAAAACATCTTACTGAACTCATTTAGAATTTCCTGCTGTAAAAACCACTCAGAACTAAGAAAATACTTGCTTTGTGAGTCTTGTACTCCTTTCCTATTGACCTAACACATCTGTTCACAGCCTTAGTCAGCTCACTTGTCTAGTGAGCCAAGCACAATCAGTTGATGCATAATGCAAACAATGTTGTCCCTTAATGAATTATGCCAGAAAGTGTTTAGGCAACTGATTTTAAAAGTAGCAGAGAGCTTTGGACATCAACATAATAAAAGACATTAGTAGGAATGAAGGAGAGATTCTGAGAAACAAGGTTTTTTTCCCCTCCCTGAAAAGCCTCATAACATATTTAGGGTGTTTTTAAAGCTGGAACTTCATACATAGCCATACATAGCTTACCTTTGATTTCTGATCTACGTATAAACAACCAACGCTGCACTCAAGTTTCACTGCATGAATTTCTTTATCTAAAACATCACAATGTATCTGTTTTTCTTCCTAAAACAAAGGACAAATTATTAATGATTAACACCTTTTTTTTTTCTCCCACACATTTCACAATACATGCATATGCTGAAATTGGGTAGTTTATATTTCCTTGAACTAGGTGTTTGTTATTTCACTCACTGATGCAGATATACATAGCATTCATATTATTCATTACTGCTTTAATGTATCCTTGTATTTATTACTGTATCCTGTTACTTCATCTTCTGTTTGCTAATAGTGAAGCTAAGGCACATGTATCACACCCAGACCCACTCAAGTTTAAAGCCAACCTCTGAAAGGTGTTGGGGATTCTACGCAGAGAGCAGTTATTTTAAAAAGGCAGAAAGAGAGAACAATTAGATTTGTTACTTCTTCATAAGACTGTAACTGTGAAAAATGGAAGATTCAGAGATCTTTGTGGTCACTGAAAGCATGATCATCACATAAAAAGTACCCATAACATAGAATGGTTAGGGTTGGAAAGGACCTTAAGATCCTGAAATACTTTTAGAAACCTCTTTTTTTTTTTTTTCTTTCTTACTTTTAGTTGTTACCATCACATCTTGTTATTGAAATGATTTAAGTCACCTGTGCTGATTAAGTTGCACATGGTTTAGGTAGCTATAAATCTCAGAACTTAAAAACTGGAGTTTTGTCAGCTTTTTGGGGGAGGAGGAAGTGTGTGAAAGTTGTCAGTATCTAAAGAAACTCAACAATTCATTAACATAATTTGAAAAATGTCTTGCTGAAAAAGGAAAATCTCAAAGGACTCCTGTTTGACAAATTCTTTTGTTCTTACCAATTCTAAAATTCGGATGAAATAAAGACCTTTAGGGATTTGAATGTGGAGGACAGTTTCATACGCATCATCTCCAGCATTGAGCAGAGAAATGTTCAGCAATAAAGTCTTCATACTTCCAACAGCAAGATATGTTTTCTTATCATGAGGCCTATAAAAAATTTAATTACAATGTAAGTGAAAAGTAATTCTATATACAGCTCACATGCAAAGATTTTCCTCCACTGCTCTTTCAGTTAATTTCATTTGGTTCTGACGAGTTCAGCTGGAGATCACTGGGAAAGTTTTTACTCAGTCCTGTAACTGAAGGTACTACACCTGTTACACCAGTCAATTTCAGCATTGTCCTTTTAAAGGCTTGAGGTTATTAATGCAAGAGCAAGAAAATTGCTGTCAGACCAGTCGTGCTTCTGGCTTTTACAAGATGGGTCCTTTCCTTCACAACCAAGAGCAACAATTTGCTACTGCTACAGTATTCTCAAACATTATTTTCAAATTCACTCTTTGTACTCAAAGTATATATTGAAGTACTACGAAGCAGGTCACAAAAAGGGCAAATGAACATGCCTATCTTATGATCTATGCAGTGTTCTATAATCATGTTGCAAGTACAGACAACCTGTGGGGGGCTAAAAGTAAACTTCAGCTTGACATTAAAGTTTAATTAAGACTTGTAGAAAGGCTGCCTAGAAAGAGACATTTATCAGATATTTTGGCTGGAAACCAAAGCATTAGTCACTGAACACCTTTGGGAAAGAAGCTGGCACTTAGAAAAGCAACAGAAGGTAAAAGCACGGCATAAGCAGATAGGTTCCAAGACAAAAGCGAATTAAAGAAAAACACAACGTTAACATTTCAGTTGCTTGATTAGGTTTAGGTTAAATTTTAAAGTTCTTTTACTAGTTACATGATTACTGTTCGGTCATCTTCTATTCACTAAAGCTAAGCTCATTAACAAGCTGCTGTCACAAAGATGCCTCCCAGCTTAACGCACAAGTACACAAAAGCACCAGGTGCACATCTGGGACTACAAAGCTGAACTAGAGCTTTTCACTGGTAATCATATTTCATTCTTCATTAAAAAATGCATGATGCGGATTGGAAATTTACAGAGCAGGCCAAAATCTAAGCGATTTAAACAAAACATGATAGTGTGTACATGAAGACTCAACTCAGTAAGTAAAGCATTACTTTAACATCCCTATTTGCTTTCATTCTTTTAAGACTAAAACTGTTTGCTTTGCTGTTCAAGGATAATGAATGCATCCTGTCTAGACAAAATAAATTAATGCTTCACAGCTAACTAGTTTTTAATCGAGATTCTAGGGGCCCAATGTAATTTAAGGTGATACTTCACACTTTATCAAGATATTTAGCCTGTTTATTTACACTGAAAATCTGCTGCTGATAACCTAATGCCAAGCAGGTATGTTGTAGTCTGTTTTCCTTTCTTAGAGTTTTGAAGTCCTTACACAATTGCATCGCTAATGGCATGAATGGAAATGCTGCCCAATCTTTCTGAGAAGTTTATGATTGTTCAAATAAAATAATCTTCAAGCCCCAAAAAATAAAAGGGCTTCAGACTCATGCTACAGGCCATGCATTAAAGTAGGCAGAAAGATACTAATCTTATTCCGAAATCTGTGAAGATGAAAAAGCTTGTGCTTAGGATCACACAGGTGTGATTAATCAGCATTACAGGATTGTCAGCATCTTTTGGTGTCATTTTAGGTTGTTCAATGTAGTATCTCGATTAAAGTAGAGTCAACTTTAAAGGTGATAAATTATACACGAAAATCCAGGTCACAAACAAAATACCTAGCAAGCTGAGCTTCACAACAGGTACAATTTCTCTTTTTGCATGCAAACAACCCATATTTCTTGCTTTGAAGGATAACAATCATTAAAGAAAAAGGATGTGATGACAAAATACAACCTAAACGTTTAAAATTCATTCTGAATATAAATGACAGTACATGACTTAAAACTTTCGAAAGATGATGCTGAATCGAAGTGTATCTCAAGAAGTATTGCTTGGTGTAATACAGATTCTGCAAGACAATAATAACTGTATTTAAATACTTTGAAAGTGCACTAATTATCTTGCATAATACAGGATTTAAATATGAAACCTAATTGGAAAGAATGGGAAAACTGAAACACATTGAAGGTATGTCAAAAAAATTAGGGGTGTTAATGAAAAAAAAGAATTGTATCACAAACAAGAATTAATTTAGGAAAATACAATCTAATTCATGTAGGGAAAAGAAGTCTGAACCTCACATAATACTCAACCATCTGGTGTCTCAATCAGCAGTATAAAACCAAAGATGAATAAGGAAAAAGAGCCATTTAATTAATTGATAATTGAAATAATAAATATAGCAATGTCTTAGTATAAAACCAATGTATCTTCTTTCTATGGTGCAAGTACAATGTCTTCATAAGAGCAGCCGAAAAAATTGACAGCTTGTCAATTTAACCATAGCTATGATGTCTACATATTGAGTACGTATTGTGCCCTGTATCTTAGCCCAGTTATATACGAAGTGTAGAATACAAGTTTGCCTTTTTGTGAAGATATATTTTATGAGCTTTAAAGTATTTTAATTATGCAAGACAGTTCTTCAGTTTTACACATTTCTGTTGCATTTCCTGGAAGATTTACAATTTTAAAATATTCTTCAACTAAACACAGCTTCACTCATATCCACAGTCTACTTTTGCAAATTAATGTTTTTAACAAGCAAAAGATTAAGAAATTATTTAGATAAAATTTTACTGAACCTCTTTCAAAAGAGAATAATGAAAGCCACATTATACTTACTTTGGAAAAGCAATTTTTCCAGAAACTCTCAAGTCAGCAGAACAATTTTCTTGGGAGCAAAATCTTGCAAAAACAAACTATAAAAGACAAATAAGAAAGGGCACTTTAGTGTGTTATACGTATTATAGTGAGTAAAAATATTTCCAAAGAAACCTATCACCTGTTACCCAGTACATGGAACTGGCTAATAGTTTTTGCTCCTAAAACCAATTCAATCAGGCTATGATTTGCCATTTACCAAACACATGTTGTGTCTCTCAGTTAAACCAGTGGGTGTATGTTCAGCTGATTTTTTAAATGTAGTAATTAAAAAGGGTAAAGCATTTTAGAGAATCCAGAACGGAGGTCTGCAGTCTCTTGTATGACACAGCACATTAACTTTTGCAAGAGGGTTCCATTACACAAAGGTTACTTATCATACTGCAAATAAGGCCTGATGAGACTGGAGACACCGTGGGTCACATGTGTCTGTGCCTTGGTTATCAGTCAGTATGCTACAGAGCCCATTTATGTCACTATATTCAACAACACCCTCTTTAACTCTGTGGCTTCTCACAAAAATTCTGACTGAAAATGAAAAAAAGAACGGATATATATCTCAGAGTTCTGATAGTCAACTGTAGCTGAAATACATGAAGCTCAGTGTTTGTAAAAAGTCAAATCTATGACCATTTAGTAGTTAAAAATTCAGAGCATCCCAACTTTCTCTTAAGTCTATTAACAAAGTTGTTTTGGTGTTGGCTTTTGGGAAAAAAAAAAAAAGAAGAAGAAAAAGTGAATCTCATACTCATTTAAGGATACAGAATACACTTCCCCCCTCCCCCCCAACTTTGTGCTGGAAAACCTACAATACAGAACTAATATTTCAGCAACATCATCAGAACACTTCAAGATTAATACTAACACAATTTTAAAGATTAATTTTATACTGGAAAGTGACTCATCCTCTGTACTTGAAAAATAACTGATACTTCAAAGACCGAATTTCATACCTGTGTGTTCTGAGGTATACAATATTACATATTCTTGCAAGTTATCACACGTAACTTTTTTTTAAACCATAATACAAATTTTATACCAGTTCTACAAAGATTTTTTTTTTTTTATGACAAATTAGGCATTTTTTTGCATACTGTTTTAATAATTAAGGTCAAGGCACTAGATGCTGGTCTGGAAAATGCATTCCTTCACATGCTATGGATGTGTGAAGCTTTTTTTTTTTTACTGAAGATTAAAACATGAGTATTTACTTGCTGCATTGGAAAAAAAACCCTCATACACTAACCTTGCTTACTATAACATCTTTTTCTTTCCTCCGCTGAAGAACAGGTTGAAGTGGTGAAAATTCTTGACTATTTCTCTTCTGTAGAATATGATGCCCCAGCTGATAACTTGCTTCAACATGTACAGGAGTCAAGATATCCCTTACATCTTTCTATGAAAATTGGAAACCTAATGAGTTAATCATATAAAACAAGACATGTGTGCTTATGTTTTAAAGATTATAAGGTTCCGTAGAACTAACTTAAACAGGAACACTTATTTTATTTTACATGTAAAATAATTTCACATGCCATACGGCTTACATACTTTTCCAGAAATCTTTGTCGCTGAAAGGGTAATCAGAAACACAGAAAAGCATAATCAATCAAAGACAGCATCTGGCATTTCAGAAGGGAAGATTCTTTTATTAAAAGAAGTCTTATTCAATTAGTGAACCTATTTCTGTTAATAATACTGCCTTACCCATGAAATGCTGTACTGCCCAAAGAGAAAAATAGGAAAAAGTTGGCTGAAATTGAGAAAGTTAACCAGTGGGATAACGCCAGACAAAACTCGGGGATTTTTCTGTATGAAATCAAAAGGAGTTCTCTCACAGGACCACTAAATCAGGTCATGACTGCATTTTATTTTTCTGCCTCTTTATGTTCTATTCTGTATTAAAAAGATTCAACTACTCAATAAATGACCGTTTTGTACATGAAGGCTTGACTGTGTAGGAATGTTGCAGATCAGAGCCCAAACTGCCTACTTGTGAAAATTTAACAGCTTGAAGCACTGAGTACTAACAATAGCAAACCTGATTAAATTAGTCCCTAAGTGTAGGAGACAGACAGACACTGATTGTCCCTCCACATGGCCACTACTTTAATTCTTATCTGCAAGCCTGCTTTGGCCAAATCACATATTCATAATAATTTTCCACAAGGTCTTCTCTGCATCTGCTTTATATTACTGCCATTACACTAATTAGCTATTAATTAGTCTTTACTCAAAATACATAAAACGTACTTCATCTCTTGCAAGGACTGTACTTGACAGACATTCACACTTACTTAACTTTAGGAGCTTCATATAAGTACAGAAACCTCAATGGGTGAAAGGAGATGCTTATAATGCTATTAATTAAGAATTAAAAAGGAAATTGAATTATATAGAGGAAAAAATAGATTACAGGAAGTGATAAGCCAAATCATATCCTTCCTCCTACACAAATATCTACTGATGCTGGTACATAAGGTCAGCTGTCAGTCAAATCTCTCTTGGCTTACAAAACTCTTAAAAGTAAGTGGCAATTTGCTATTGTTCCTGTAAGTAACATTCACTTAGGTGCAATGACCAGTAGAGATGCATCTGGACTATTTTCCAGTGGATAACATAAGCTTTGCTTTCTACCCTGAAGCTTTGTCATGAAGAATTGGCTTCTAATGGTGCAATAAACAAAAGGCAAGTAAAAGGAAGGAAGAAGAAAAATACATGGAAGACTTTTCCCCTGCAGGTTTTTTTTTGTAGCTGTACAGAATTGAGTCTATTTCCCAGCCTCTGTGCAGGATCAGCCACACCAATCATCCTAATACATGCTGGTTTCAAAAGGTCACAGAATTGCTACCTTGAGGATTTTAAAGAAAAGGCTAGGCAATAGTCCATTATTTTACTACCCTTGTTTCTCATTACATCTAAATATTTCCTGGCCTTCATATTTCTTTAAATTCTTTTCCCCCTTAGCTACGGTCTTAGAGGTGGTAAGTCTGTTTTTTCTGAGTGTCCACTAGTTTTTAGTGTTTGATTATGGTATAGGATTTCAAGTTCTTCCCATTTATTCTCCAAAATTTTTGTTGGAATTAGCAAGCTTCTAAGAAAGAATAAAAGTGATTCAGTTTTTCTTGTCCAGTGAATGGCCTTAAAAATATCTTTGTCCTGTTTGTAGTTATTCTTACACTCTAGACTGGTCCCTCATTCAGAAGGATATATCAAGCATGGCTCATTTCCTCCAGGGCAACAGTGACTTTGAGACTACTATTGCAGTTAAGATCTTACTGGCTGGATTCTTAACTAGCTCCAAGTCAGCACCATCCTCAGTTTAAAAGGATGGTTGCTGTTGGATCAAACTCTACTTCTGAAGAAACCAACAACCAACTTCCTCCTGCTGAGTAGCTGGTACCATCTCTATTATTTGACGCTGGTACAAGCCTCTCTGCGTATCTGACACCTTGCAGGCCTCCAACAGCCTCCTGCCAAATGCCCACTTGCCCTGGCAGCACTTCCACCTCTGTGGCTTCTCCTCTGAAGCATTTCTACTAGCAGATTCCTTCTACAACAAAGTTGTCTCTACCCCTTCACAGAGACAGTAACCACTGTCACTACTAATGTGGTCCAGATTTCAGGTTGGTATGTCCAGGAGAAAGACATATCTGTACAGGCTTCTCTTTTGTAAGCACAGGAATAGAGAAATTACTTTCCAGCACAGTGCATATTCTTATTGATTGGCTCTAAGTTCATTCATGAAACTATCATGAGCGCTCTTCCTACCCTGTTCCTACCTGTTGATGCTCTGAGTATTTTCCTTGGCGAGTGCTGCATCCCTTGCAGGATTAAAATCAAACAACTCCAAGCAAGTGTTGTTCTTCACACCCTGCTAGCCTTTGGCTGCTTGCAAAAAATGCACAAACCAGACCATACTATAAACCTGTAACTACAGACTTGCTTCTACCACTCATCTTCATTTCACTCCCTATGGATCAGGAACAGGTTCTTTCCTTAATGGGTGAGTCTACCTCACCTACTCACAGTAAAAAGTGGAGCAAAACCATATATGTACTCTTTGAAATAGCTAAAAGATGACAAAATAATAAACATTTTCTCTATGTAACTACAAGTTCAAAGATTTTGCATTAATGAGTACATAGGAAAGTTCCATCAAAAATGTTCAGCAGAAAAATGTGTTATACCCTATCTTGTTGGTTGCTCCATATAGGCCTCGATCTATGATCTGCCATCCATAAAAAGGGTGAAAAAAATGTCAAAAATTCTCACGTCCTACTTCATCACTGCAATGATGATGATGATGATTATGCACATTCTTCACTGACATAAATGATGGCAGACTGACTTCCCCACAGAAAGCTGAGAAAGCTTCAGAATTAAAATGTATTAACTGTGGAATTTATGAACACAAATATTTTACTTCCAAAATTACGCGATGCAATTGTAAACATAATTGGTTCTTTTGCAGCAGGTGTGCTTTTGCAAGGAGAACAAAGAATTTATAGGGTAATATACTCAAAATTACATTACCCTCATGAATGCTGGATGACCTTTGCAGGCAGTATCCTTGCTGTAAATCTTTACATTTCCTGAGATTGTATCAGATGTTCCATTGGAGGAAAAGTAAAATCTTGCTTGTGTATCCACTCTTCTGTTCACATCAACACTCAGATTATAAAGCAGCACTGCAAAATAAAATAAAGCAGTCCAGGGAAAATAAGTTATAAAAACTTTAAGTGTTATAATTTTCATGAATTTATGATAGAAATCACATCTTCTGACTCACTTCCTTAAGTTATGTTCTGTCATATGAAATGCTCTGCTTAAAAACTCTCTGACATAAATCCATACCTAATGAACACTTCTAGCCCTTTGAAAGTTGACTGCATCATGACTGATCCCTGAAACATATTTTTACATCAGGGTTAGTTTTGTCAAATTGTATTTGTAGTTTTCTACCAGAATCTATTTAAAGAAAACCTGCTCCAGTTACTTACAGGGCTGACATTAAGTTTCAAGAACCAGATTAAGTCAGCAGACACTGATGAATACTGTTTAACTTCACAGTTTTCTTTTTAACATGAATTGCTACGATAATAAATTGCAAATAAGTTTCAGAGCATTACTGAGGTATTACTTCTTAATCTCTGCCAAAAACAGAGTTAGGATACTTAGAATTTCCTCTAGTCTTTTCTCTTTCAGTTCAAAGTCATGTCCAAATCCAGCCAGGGCAATCCAGTCTGACTGCTCATCTTCCACAACAGATACGAATTTTAAAAGATCTGAACTTGCAACTTTGCAGTTGTTTGATGTGTTCTCTGTAATGTATTCCTGAAGGATATTACATACTCATACAGAAGATTTAAAAAATTTAATTTTATATACCATGTATTTGCAGAGCTGTTTGCAGCTTACAAATAGCTTATGTGCCAAGTAGATTAAATTTGATTGTATTGCTTGGGTGCTTTTAGACAGTACATTATTTTAAATAAGTTCACCATGAATATGCCCTCCAATAGATATCACTTCAAGCAATGCCAGTTTGTGCCAAAAGCAAAACATGCATTATATAAAATACAAGATATATTTTTCAGGAATTATGATGGGACTTTTGCATAATGTTCCATAATTGTATGATCAGGAGCTTGAGATGCTTTATGAAGGGAATGTTTTTTCTCTATTACTAAGTGGAAGACTAAATCCTACAGTGGTCCCATATGGTTTGGTCCATGTCTGGAAGGACTGCTTTTAGAGGACATAGGAGTATCATGCTGAATAATCCATTTGATTCTACATTAAGACATTCACCCACCATTAATTCCCTGCCTGATTGCAAAGCAACAGCCCATACATATGCATGTGGAAAGCTCAGACAAACACTCCTGTTGGGCTCTGTGCAAAACAAGAACACAGTCCCTGGACAGCTATGTAAAAGAAAACGTTCACAGAGTAAGTGTGCTCTTATTCTTTGTGAACCCTAATGGCATACCATCTCATTCAAAAACCTGTCAAAATGATTGTTCTAGTTATTATGGTGCTATGAAAGAGACCATCTAAAATGGCATCATTACAACGTAGTTCAGAAGCATGAGTGTGAATCCAGTCACACCACTTGTTAGGTAAGTTAATTCAGGTACCTGAATTAACCTATGATGCTGCTGCTTTAGCAGCGCTGCAAAAACCATGTGAAAATATTACTGCATGGTTGTGCACAGCCCCAGCTGAACTCTTTCTGTCACAATGCAGCTAGCTAGCTAAAAATTAGTCTTTGTCTAAACTGGTTGCCATCAAAACTTCAGGTTAAATCATTGTTGCAATAGACAACTTGGGAGTTCCACCTTCATCCTCACAATATCTCACCCTTTTAACATCACTAATTAATGGTCCACTAAATACCAATAACATTATTCTGTAAATAGGTTAATTTAAATTGAACACATATGCTGGACTTTTTTTTCCAGGTAGCTTACCAATATATCCGGGCACTTCTCGTCCTGTATAGGTAAAGCATATCTTCAAATTCATACAGACTGCAGGCTGGTCATTTTCCATGCAGTTTAAATTAGTTCGATTTATTGAACTTGGATGTTTTAAAGAAGCATCAACAATTACCACTGGTTTTGTTCTAAAAATAGAGAAGAGTTAATGTTCACAAAACACTTCTGAAATAGCTTTCAGAATCTCTGCAGAATCTAACAATCTCTGACAGAATCTATTTTTGTATTTTATAATTTTTTAAGCTATCTGCATTTTTCAGATAGTTTCAAATAGCTGTGTGCACATTATCTGCTGGCTCAAGGAGTTTCAAAATTGTATTTTCTTTTTCTCCCAGGATGCTTACTTAAATGTTTCAGCAGTAGAGGATTCTAGAGCCTGATGCCCAAAGTTCAACACACCAAGAAGAATATCATGAGGTTAAAATATACCAGTGTGTTTTATCAAATTACATTTAAAAATACAGCTAAAATTGTATAATCTTTAGAAGCATGGAAATTTAGCAATCTCACCTCAGCACCACAGCAGAATCTGAGAGAAATGCACCAATTGCTACATCTGCACACAAAAAAAATAGATCAATAAGCGTAAGTTGTCAACATGAATTACTTCTCAGTTACAAGCATTTTGGAGCATATTCACCTTTTGGTCAGCATTAAAGCACCATTTGTCCTTTATGTATTAGAAAGCATATGGTAATATTCAAAGCTGTTCTCTGTCTAGAATATGACCCCTCCAATACTTGTCCACTGTCTATTAATGCTATATGCTAATTTGCTGGACTTGCAGATACTGGTAATGTGATAATTTGAGTATGCGACTCCCAAACCAGTAAGCAACAGGTGACCTGACAGCAGGCTACCTGCATACTAGCTCTTAGCCAAGCATTACAAATTAATCTGGATAGCTTTCCTGTTAACAGAGCCAGAACATGCAGTTCATCATCACTTTATGTTTTTACACCCTCAGGGGCAGGACAGGTAACACCTGACCTGACATATTGGTTCTCTGCAAAATGTCATATTTTGACAATATGTATAATACAATTGTACACTAAGAACCGGCTAAATTATTTTTTACACTGAATTAGCACTTCAGTGTCATGCCCACAAGAACTCCGCAAGAGTCTTAATCCAATGTTGTGAGCCCCAAGTCAGGTTAATGCATTGTTCATGCAAACTGAGAATCAAGGAGCTCAGTGACTCCTAGCAAAATCCAGACTATGTGAACATCAGAAAGGTTTTTTAGGTTAGCACACTGGGCTGGACAACAAACATGCTTCCAGTGCACAATCTGTTGTGACATGAGCAGATGAGATGCCTGCATAAAAATAAAAATTACATTTTTCTTCCTGTTGTGCACTATTACCTTACTACTATATCATTCTCAGTCCTTAAATAATAGCCAGATGCCTGCCAAAACTGCCTCAGCTTTAGCTCTTTTTTTCTTCTCAAAAGGGATCATGTAATACGTAACCTTAATAACAGATTCTGCTTCAGTTAAAAGTAACAAGTAGCATGGTAAGGTTGTTCCCCATGAATCTCTACTCTTTTAAAAATGAAAAATAAACAAACTTGTTTAATTTACCTTGATAACCATTGTTATCTACATCAATTGCACTTGCTATGGATTGTCCAAACATGCTTAAAGAATTACTGAGTTGATGTCCTTGTATTCTCTGAGAAGGAAAAAAATAGAAGGGAAAATTATTCTTGGGAAGCTAACCTGAGTTACAATTTCCAGTGAAAAATATTAGCACAACCTTCCTGCTGCCGAAGGCAGTTACATGCTTACCTGTGAAAGTATACCTCTGAAAGTAATATTCCTCAATTACTGCAAGTGTTATATCCCATAAATGCTATCTAAGGCCTCCAAAACAATTCATTTTTCTGTTACAGATTAATTCTGAAGTCTTTTAAAGTACCTTAGATGGTCTGAGTGTTAAATGAAGGGAGAACCCTCTTGAAACTGAAGGTTTTTCTGGATTGATTATTTTTAATTGAAAAATTGTACCTGTGAAAATGATGGCGTTATTCCATCTTCCCTGCCATTGTATATATAAATAACCCCTTTTAGATCATCTTCTTGTGGAGCCCCAATTGCTACATCTGTGGAAAAACAATTATCAGTTGGTTAGTCAAAAGCATCATGGTCTTTAAAAGAGAACCCAAACAAGAACATTGTTCCCTCCCCCCAAAATACCACACCACAACAAAAAAAAAAACAACAACCCTTGTTTGTATTCATAGAACTATGGTGACTTTCCTGCAATCTGCTATTCCCACATGGATTAAATCACTGAAACACAAAAAGTACTCTTATTACACTGCCTGAAATGAACCAGTTATTTTAACATGAAATGTCCTTAACAGCTGATAACAGGCTTGAACAGGCATTAAATAAGGAAATGAAGGTAGCTGGTTTGTTCAAAGGGATATGTTTTATGTCTAACAAAATTTCTTTCCCTACTGCCACTCTCAATATTTGCTTCACTTCCCTCCAACCCCAATGTTTTTGCTCCCTTAAGAAGGTAATCCACCTGTTTGCTCCACCTCCCCCTGCAGTTTCAGGATGCCAATTTTACATTACATTATCTGTCATACATCTACTTTGCTTTGGTGCTACTAATTTGATTTTACTTCTCTGTTCCCCAGCCCTACCTCTGGATATGGTTTTTCCTTTACAGTTTGCAAATGCTTTGGGGCAAAAACTGAAACTTATGCCTAAAATTGTGAAGGTAATGCAAAACAGGAGAAACTACGTGCAACAAGAATTTAAGGAAAAGGTACCAAAGGAGGTAAGGAAAAAAAGAACTGCTTTAAGGATAAGGAGACCAGATAAGAAGAGAATGACTATTCCAAGCTTTGCAGGTTGTGGAACAGGACCAAAATCACAAAAACAAAGGGAGGAGTGAAAGGAGAACCCTGGATTGTACCTGCAATTAGAAAGGGTAATTATGAAGTATAAAGATACGGACTTGATAAAGATACAGCTGACAGTTTCTCACAAAGGATATTAGCTCCCTGCCTACAGTCCAAGTTTTGATGATGGAAGATGATGGAAAAACTAAACCTGCTTATGAATTTTTGAACAGTAGATAATGCCTGTCATGTTTTTATCCTGTCCCCACACCATGTATTGTGCCTGCCCTTCTGCTGGAAGGGAGCACATGCCAGCTTTTCAGGCAGAAATTTTGGCCATTCTTTTTTGTCTTAAACCATGACAAGATGAATGAAGCCACTGGGCCAGGCCCCCTCTGCTTTATTCAGTGTAGCTGCAGGCCTCCCAGTCAGCTGTGTTTCGCAGGCTACTTAAACAGCTAGTGAATGGTCTTGGAAGAAAAGAATCTGAGAGCAGCAGACCATAGGGCTTTCTGTAGCAAATACATTTCAGGCAGCCTGACTGGAAGCAGAAGGGAAATTCAAGGCCATGAAAGTCATTCTGGATGCTATAACCCATCTTTCATCCTTTCATCTGTTTCCTAGAACTAAAATATCTTTTATCCATAACTTTTACATGGCATTCTCTTTCAATGCCTCTTAGTTTTATGCTTATCACAGAGGTTAGACACAAGTCTGGATACTGACTGCCTCTGCTCTCTGAGCAGGTTCCACCTGAACAGTATCAATGGAAATTTCAGCACATACCATATTTAGAGAAGGTGTTTCACCCTGGGTGGTGGGGAAGGAAGAGAGGATATTCTGCTTCTGTTAAGGCATCTACCTTTATGTGCCTGAAACAGATCCTCCTGTATAGACAACAGGAAAAAAAGCTCCCTCAGAGCCCCGTTAACATTCTGAATTCGCCATTGGGGGATGGCCACTGAAGTCCTTCCCTATGTTCTCTGTCTACTGGCAAACCTTGCTAGGCAACTCATGGGTTATCTGAGGGCTTGACTGAGAAACAGTCCCACAATAGACTTCCAACTTGCAGGTTGTTTTCCATATCTCCATCTATTTAGTGCTTCCTATTGGAAGCAGAGCTTGACTCAAAGTGTAATTTTTATTTATGATGTTAAAAAAAACCCACCAGATTGTTCCCCAACCATTGGGGGTGAGGGATTCTACCAGAGTTCCAGCACCTGAAGTCCCAGATTATTATCACCTTGTGGTCACACTCTTTATTAAAGCAATGGAACCTAATCTCTTGGTATTACACATCAATGACCACAAAATAGCTGTATTTCAAAACAGTGGCCTAGAAAAGAAAGGTCAACTTATCAACTGAAAGTCTTCCGAGACTTCCATAATCATCCTGTTTATTGTGACAGTCCACTGCTCAGAGAGAATTAAACCCAAGGAGTTTTCTTTTTATACTTACCTTCAAAGCCATCATTATCGATATCTCCTAGATTGGCTATGGACTCTCCAAACCTGGCTGCGTATGAGTCACTCCCACTGAGCTCTATGTTCAGTTCTACCATCTTTGCCTCCTGAAGGAAAGAGAGTCAACAGCACATTAACAGAGTGCCTTCCAAGTGTCCTGGAATGTTACTCAAAATGTTAAAACTGCCTTGGATGCCAGTATAAAATCCTACTGAAAGACTTGGTGCAGAAGCAAGCACTACCAAAGGTATTTAACGGTATTTTGTGTCAGACTAAGAAAAAAAAGAAAGTTGTTTTTCAAAAAGGAGAACAGCAATGTGTTCCCATAGCAAACACCTGTAAACAGCAGCAAGCTTATACCAGAATACGAGGGATTACTGCTCTGAGAAAACTGCCAAAAATGTAGTAAAGAGTAGCTGTTCAGAGCTACTGTGCTTGCCTTAGATGTAGGTGTCCTGAAGTGACTTAGATCTCTGTGCAGAGAACATGTTAAGAAAATGTATACGTTATAACATGTTTTAACATCTTAAAGCATGTTAATTGCAAGTATAAGAGAATAAATATGTATTAGTGTAGAGAGAAAAGAAGGGAAATAAGAAAAAATTTACGAAGCCAGACAAATTCAGAACACACAAAAAATAGGGTTTATACTTTCACTTCTGATCCTTAAAAAGAATAAAAGGAACCTATTTCTAATGCATGATCTGCGAAGTTGATTTATTTGACAAACTGAGGATTACCAGTCTCTTTCCTGGCTGGTACCACTAACTGCAGGCAAATTTTTCATTCCTTGTTTGTTTCTGAAGTGCTAAAAAAGTTGCTCTTCACAGGCCAGTTCAGTGGTAAGTATGGTAATAGCAGAGAGCTTGCAAAGAGGCTGTACTGGCAGGCTGTCACCACCTGTAGATACTGTGAAACAAAACTAGTCTGACCTAAGTTCTAACACTAGCGTAACAATGCATTACAGCTTATACAGCCAACCTTCTGCAGGTATGCTACACAGTCCTGCTGGGATTGTCATCACAGTTCTAGAGCTGTTTTTCCTATATCCTGAAATATTGTATGCTGAGAGAGGAAATCTCTTCCTCTGAGTCTGTTATACTAGAATGACTATTACCATGCGTTTTAAGAACAAAATACTTACAGAACCTGAATTGATATAGACATAAACTCTTCCTTCTTCTCTGATGGTACTTTGCATTGGAGCACCGACCAGCAAGTCTGAGAGGCCATCTGAATTCAGGTCCACAGCACAAACTGCAGCTCCGAAGTAAGAACCAAGCTGTGTGCAAAAATGAAATCACATTGGTTTTGAATTTCCTTGAAGACAACCTAGAAGTTCTAAGTGCAGAAAAGTAGTATGAAAGATTTACCTTTTTACCCCTTAGTTCAAATAGAATATTTAGGTCCTCCTCAATGCTAAAAATATATGCCTAAAATGAAAAGAAAATGTAAGTGGAGTCCACTAAACAATAATCTGAAGTATTTCCCCGTGCTTTCTCTACAGGATGTGCTAGAGAATCACCAAAACAACATACAGTATCACAAAGTACAGCTATTTACTGTATCCTATCTGTACCTTTAACACCACACACCAAAGTTATCTAAACTATCACCCCTCATTCCTCCTTTGACTTTTCTCCCTGTGAAAAATCGTATCTGTCTGATACTTGTCTTTAATACGTTAACCTAAATTGGAAAATCATGGGTGGGTATATGGGGGTATGTTCTTCAAACCAACAGTATAAACAATCTCTTACTTTACCAGTCTGTTCCTGTTGGGGAGCCCCTCCAATTACTTCTGTACTGGTTGATGTCAGAAAATGTCCAGCCCCAACAGAGTATCCTGTAAATTAGAAATGCACTATTCAATACTGGAAATAAAATGGGAGCATGACGTATAACAGCTGTCAACACTACAAATTACTGAGTCTGACATTCAGACCTCATGCAAATTGGCAATGAAAACAAAAAAGAAAGTTTTGAAAATATAAGCAAAAGGTCAATAAAACCAGTAAATTCCAGCAAGCAGAAACAAGCGTCAGAAAAACTCTTTTCTTTTCCAGAATCTCATTTACCTGCCACACTTCAAAAGACAATAAAATATACTTTTGTAAATGGATCTACATAAGAGAAGTATTGCAACGTGTGGAGACAGCTCGGCACAAACAAGACCACATTTTGGTGCAGGTGTCTAGCCACAGGACTGCAAACTGATCTGTGCAGTCCTGCAGAGCTATCTGTGTCTACACAAGTCATCAATTCTCTTTCCAGAAAACATTACAGCTAAGTTGAAATAGGCAAGACAGCTGATATATTCTGCTACTCTTGCATTTTCTGAATGAATGTTGACTCTCACAGTATGCAGTGAAAATAGAAAAATCATCTCAGATCAGATAACAACAAGCCTTAAATCTTTCACCCATGAAGGTAACAGTCTAGAATTCGAGTTCTCATTAAGCCAGCTTTTTTTTAAGGCTTGCTCTCATCTGATCTAAAATATTTTTCCATTTTCACTGCATACTGTGAGAATCAACATTCTTCATTTCTTCCAACTTACGCAAAATGTTATGATGCTTTTCCACACACCTCCTAGAGATCTGTGTTTGTTAATTATTACTCTTTGTTTAATGAAGGATGTAAATAAAGAAATCAACTTCTCAATCCCTGCCAGAAGAAGAGTAGCATAAGTAGATAATTATGTCTAGTCATGTGTTTGAATTACACTCTGGTCACAAGATATTTCCACCACTTGGTAAGCTGGTAAGGATATTTTTGTTTATTATTTAAGGGAGAAGTAAACTCAGACTAAAAAAACCACCAAACTTTGTTAACAGAATTAACCCTAAATAGATTTTGGCCTTAAATAATGCCAAAGATAGAACAGAACAGTAGCCTTTACATTCTTTCAACCACATTTTGTATAATAAGCGGACAAAGCAGAGGTTTAAGTAGCATGGAACAATGCAACATTTAAGGTTTATCACAGCTGCTACTGCAGAGACACACAGATGAGCTAATAGTCCCTTTCTTCACTTTCCTGTAGAAGGGGGAAGTTTAGAGGACACATGGCTCTGCCAAGCCTGGTACAGTTTGCACCAGGTCTCTGGAGAAGTATTTCTGAAGCAAACTCCAGCTCATCTCAGGTCCTGGATAGCTAAGGGAACCAGGAGAGGCCACACACATGCAGGAGGGCCTTCCATGCGCCCTCCCCAGCACCAGTTCTTATGCAAGCTTTTACCCATTTGCCTGTGCCTGACTTTTGGCTATGAATGATTTGACTCATTCATTACAGAAATTCTCACTGTTATAGCTGTAGGAGTAGAAATCTGGAAAGACCTTTTTCTTCCCATACAGGTGCAATATTTTTTCTGCTGATTGTTACTGGAAAGTTGGAGCAAGCATTCTCCCAAGTTTTTTTGTTTGTCTTAAGAAAGGCTAGAAACATTACTGGTTAACCATAGTAACCTGGGTATTTGACCACCTTTTGCCATCCAGCATCTCTTTTGATTGACTTTCCCACAAAGCCCAGCTGCAGCCTTGGCAAGGCTCAGTACTGAGTTCTGAAGCTGGTCACTTTGCATTTCATAAGGTGTGCCTGCTTCCTATTATCAAAAGAGTGAAATCAGACACAGTAAATGTTTATCCACATGAACCAGATCTATGAATGGGAAAATGCAAAAAGCAATGGTCACAGGCAAAAATATCCTTGCTCAGGAGTTCAGGAAGGATAGACAAGTTTTTCTTAGTATGTAGTGAAAAAACTGAAGCTGATGATGGCTCTTGCTATAAAACCCTACAAATTTTAGCATTAAATTCAGCTAATTACATGGAAATGGATACATGAGTAGGAACTTCATGGCTTTGTTTGCAGGCATTCATAGATAAGGTTTGCTTTCCCATGAATCCAGACTGAGCAAACCATACTAATCAGAAGCCTACCTCTCCCCTCTAAGTCAAGAAACCACAGAAACTCACTAGAGAGATGATAAAAAAAGAAATCCAGTGTTTGAGAAGTTTACATGTAAAAGTAATATGGAGGAAGCCTTATAACGAAATTATATTTAACAAAATCAGAATACATCTTTAGAACTGTTGCTTCTGGGATTAATAAAGAAAGCACTGATAAAACTGTGCACTCACTTGAAGATCAGCTATTTAGCTAATTCTTTGGCCTGTATTTTTGTAAAGTATTAAATATTTTTAAATACCTAGATAGCTGCCAAATTTCACTTGGTTATTTGAATCTGTATAACCATGGATTTTATTTGCAGTTGTGTTGTATATAAAAACAGAACCAGTCCAATAAAATGATCCAGGGGCTCCCATTATAATTAAGTCCTATAAGAAAAATAAAACAAAGCCATGTTATTCATATTTAAATATTAATGACAATAAGCAAAGCAAGTCAAATGCTTGTCTTTAGACCTCCTAGCATTCAATAAAATGCTACTGGAAATGCTTCTGGCTGAGTACTGAAGGATTACCTCTAGATCACAGATGACATTTTTCAGACTTTCTAAAAATACAGTTATTAAAAACTTTGAGGTGTGAACAACTCAGAACAGAGCAACAAATAGGGTATTTGATTCTCAAGAGTTTTTTGAAAATCATTATCTTAGGGTGAAATGAAGATTAAATAACACAGAGTATTATTCTGTCAAGCAAGACAGTAAGCATTATTAGTATTACTGTTACATCAAACAGATTAAAGACAATAATAAACTTCACACTCTTATATTCACAGTCTTTTTCCTGATGAAAAGCAACTCTGCATTTAGTAAAGTGTAAAAGTATTCTTGGGAATAAAAACTATTAGCTTTCAAATTATCATGCAAGTCTTACAGGATTCAATTAAAGAGATGAGAAAAGTCTGATTTTTCCCTCCCACAATAAAAGACAGCGTTAATGTTTGCATTTACGTATACACTTTTAGGTATGTGTACGTATATTAAGTGTGTATGTATCTAGAAAGAAGTTTGGTAGTTTTAATACACACCTCAATGTAAAAACTAGACATTCCAGCCTGGCATGACCCGTGGTCTTCTCCCAACTTTCGCACATGATCTGAGAATGCCAAGAAATTTTAAAAAAGATGAGAAGCTTGTAGTTTAAGAATTTGTTACCAGCTTGTCAACAGAAGTTGAGACAATTTAAAAAACAACAAAACAACATTTTCAGTTCTGTAATAAAACTAGAAACACTGGTCTCCACTGGTCTTCAATATAGTATTGTAACAAACTCAAAGCACTATGTATTACTTGGTCACAGCTGCCTTTGAAATCCTGTGACTATAAAGGCTGTACTTTTCTTTTTTAAATTATCCCATGAATGAAATAGCACAAACAGTTTGAGCAGCACAGTTAGATAAGTTCGGCTCTTCTCTTCCACTTTGTACAATTCAAGCATAATCTGATTGACAGGCTTATGATTCTTGACAGGAGTTGTTCTGATGCTCCACTAGTGCTCTGCAGAGCTTGTGTTATGGCTATCTTAGACATATTGGTATCCATCATCCTTAGCAGTTGTCTTTACATCCAACTCTCCCAGCTCTGCTTTCCTGCTTTTTTTTTTGCTGCCTCCCCCATCAGGATTCCCTTCATCTCATCAATAGATTTGTTCACTTAGAAAAGTCACCAAAGGTTAAAGCATGATTTCACCGATGTTTGTAAGTCTCTCAAGCCAGCAGCAGGACATCTGATGGCATTATTCTATTGGTCTGCACAGAAAGGCCAGATGGTCAGCTCTTCCTTGCAGCCTCATGAGATTGTTCTCCTGGATGTGAGGCAGGCATGAAAGGGCAGGCAGGGATGGACTCATTTGACTGCTTCATGTCTTGACTCTTACTCTGCTCTTGAAGTCTTCTCAGGAATGACCACTGAAGGTCTTATGCCACAGCAGTGGCCTTGGCAGGAGGCAAGTGAGGAACAGGGACACATACTGTGTTGAGGAACCACAGCAGCTTTCTATCAAAGGCCAAGGAGCAGGCAGCAGCCATCACCTGCAGGTATTACTGCTGTGAGGCACTCTCCTGAGCAGAGTAAGCAAATGACAGAGTAAAGGAAGTCCTCTACTGGCCTTTTTTTGGGGACCACAGATGCTCCAGTAATCCAGTCTAAGGAACAAATATTCTGATGCCCTATTGAAACTGTATTTTTTTACCTGTTGAAAGAAGCTTTTATTTGAAGTGATAAACATCTTGCTAACAAATTTACATTTTTAAGTTGGGCTCGTATCATTAGCACTCAACCTTCAAACCTTTGGCTGCAGAAAGCCTGCTCACAGCAATATAGGCTTTTCACAAACTGTGCACCATGCACTTATCTTGCCCTTCCCTACAAAGGACCCAAGCAATCTGCTTACCTTTATAGCATGGGCATATTCTTCTGCTCAGTTCAGTTCGAAAATCAGAAGGGACAGCAAAACAAATACCATATGGGAGTTTGTGTTCAGTTCTTATGTAAAAGATATTTTTCCATCTATGTCCACAAGCCTACGGATAAAAACCAAACGTGATTTTTGACAGAGAAGTGCAAGAAATGTAAAAGCAGTCTGACAAACAGACACGCAGCTCCAGCCGTTAATACATACAACGATAGATCCATTTTCTTTTGGCTGCCTCGATAAACTGACACCCAGCCACTGATTATCACGCTCTTCCAAACAAGTCTTCCCACAGTACTCTCCATTGGGGTTGCCTAGGACACAAAGACCAATGCTTTGAGCAGGGGTACAAGCTGAAGGGCCATGTAGTGGGTAACAGAAGCACCCAACAACTCTAAGGGGGAACTATGGTAACTGGTGGATCTGACTTCTGTCTTAAACAGGCCATGTAGACTTTTCACTTTCTTCTTGAACAAAGGTACAATTGCACATAGCCAAAGGGAGCATACTGGTTCTGAACATAAGCTGGCAGTGAAGCTTGGCTTCTCCATCATTATTGAAATTAAGATAGAAAGTTAGGTTACATCAATCTGATGAAGGACTGGCTTTGCAGGTGTTCTTCAGCCTGAAAGTCCCTAAGAAACACAAGTAATACCAGTGAGTGCTACCTAAACTCTAGCCTAAAGGAAGTACCTTTCCAAACACGTATCTACTGACAGCAGACCTTAAAATGATCTCCTGCAAATGGCTATTAAATAAAGGCTGTAAAACTGCAATCTCTACTGGAGATGCCAGATCATTACATATGCATGTCCTGTGTACTGCCTGCACTGTTGTAATTGTTTATCTGCTGCTGTTTGGTTTTGTTCTGAAGGAGAGTTAATTTTTGAAACCTTAGATTCCACAATGAAATTTCTTCTAACCCCCCCAAAAGTATTGCCAAGTTAGCAAATATTTGCTTCCTTCTAGAAAGAAGTAGTGGTAAGGAGAAGCTAAACATTTAAAAACATTCTAAGTTGCATGAAGCAAGCTTTTCATTTGTAAGATGTCTGTATGAATAAGCATTAACCATATCATTGAACCAGTATTTTCTATGCATCAGCACAACATAGTTGATGAAAGACATTTCTTATAAGGAAACATATGGCATTTGGACAAACTCTTTTGCATAATTTTTAAGACTTTCACAGATTCAACACACTTACTGGTGAACCCCAAACTTCTGAGGTTTAAGGGGTTTAGTTACTCAGAAGAGGATGCTAATGCACATCCCAGAGTACCAATGTACCCAGAGAGGGGGGAAAAAACAAATAAATCACTCCCCCTAAAACTGTGCTCACCCCAGAGCTGAAATTTGTCACTGTCCAATGCACTAGAGAGTTTAAATAAATACACTTTAGTGGACTTGCTGAATTCCTTTTACAGGACATACAATTGTACAATTATCAATTAAGTATGGATATAGAATGGAGGCATACACCTACTCTATTGAGTAGCCAGGAGAAAGACACATAATTTAATACCTAGGGTGTCATAGACTTTTTGAGAGAAAATACCAGATTAATGGAATCAAGATAGCTCTTTATTACATGGTAAGAAAACATCAGGAGAAGCATTTGTATGATCTTTAAGGTCCATTTCAACCAAAACCACTCTATGATTCTACGAATAAAACCCAACAACAATCCTAATTTCAGAGCTTGTTCCCTACTGTTTTGTGACAGGCCTAGCAATTGACATTTGTCTGAAGAAACTGCTGGAGCCTTGATTTCTTCTACTTACATATCATCTCTTTCTTTTTCCAAACATCACACTTTCTCCCTGCTCTGATGGAGAGATGAGAGTAGCACAGTCTAGAACCCCTCACCATACTGCAGAGAGGAGGACGCATCCTGCACACCGCAACAGCACTCTACATTCTTCCAAATATAACACCCTTCACAGAGTCAAGAGACATCTGACTCTCCTCCACCTCTTCTTTACTACTTCCTCCCCCATATGCCTTTCCCTAAGACATCAAGGAAATAGGGATGCAAAGTCCAAGTAAACAGGAACTGACCTTAGCACTCATATACTCAATTGTCTTCCGGCCAAGAGATTTTATATTACTGTCATTTAATAATTCCTGTAGGTGACCTGAGGAACGGTAATTAACAACATGTGGGCTCTCACTTCAAGACAAGCATGAAAGAAAATGCATTACTTAAAAAATCTACTAAAAAAAAGTTGGTTTTTTTCTGCAGGTTGACAGTTACTGTGGTTTAAGTGAGAAGCTTCTGAATTCTCCTACTTGGCTAATGTCAATGACATGAACGTTCACATATTGAATACATACCAATTTCAGCCACAAGTTTGGAATTTAGTTTTGGAATTTAATTTTGGAGTTATGTCATGTAGAAGTCCTCAATTCCTAACGGAGACATGCCCATTGTTTGTATGAATTATAGAGCACATTAATCTGATTGAAATCTCCTCAGAAAACAAACTTCCATTACACTCCCACATGTAAGAATTAATCCTCCTTGAAATCGCAAAAGGCCCTCTGCTAATTCCCTTCTAGCAATGCTTTCCATACTCTGATGACAATAACTTTGGTTTATAGTGTATGTGGATTTTTAGAAAATGGAAAAAGTGGAGAAGACCAGTGTCATAAATTTAAACCTGAAGAGGTTTTTTGAGTCCATCAGTAAGTCAAACAAGACCAGATAATAATGACATGAGAGATAAGAGAAAGTATTGCTTGTCTTAGTGCTTCATTTCTGTGCCATAACATGAAAAAGCACCACCATTCCTTCATGCTCATTGGATTGTATTCCCCCTTCTACTTGGCTCCAGCAAACATTCTTGATTCAGGTTCACTTTGGCCCTCTGCTGACCTGCTGTCTTACGTCTCCTCTCTTTCTCTGACTCGCAAGTATTCAACCACCTCGAAAATGATAGGCCTTTGTGGGCAAGAGAAGCAGAAGCTTGACATCCTAGACACCATGATGAGCCCTTGCTCAGGGCATGACATTATAAAAGCTTTATCGAATGAGAAGAAAGAATGCTATATTCCGCACAAGCAACAGAGCAGCACTGCATAAGCTCAAGAGGACATGGCAGCTTGGTTGCCTCAGGAAAAAGAACACGTGCTGTCATGAAGTCACTGACAGATAAGTAATTGCCCAGTCTGTGTACATTACACAGCTGGAAGATACACTTCTGCTATAATCCCTGCTGCATACATCCACAGAAACAGCACAATTGCATATAAATAAGGTCACAACTTACAAAGCCTCTTCTAGCTTTGGCCTCAAGGACTCCAATACAGATGTCTGCAATGTCATCTGAAAAAAGTTTTATATAGCTTGCTCCAGTGGTTTCCATGCCCAACAGCCTCTCGTGATCCTTTTTATCCTCCCGGAACTCCTCTGGTCCTATTGCTAATTGATTAAAACTATGAAGTCTACTGCAAAGACAAGAAGCCTTCTAATATCCTACTCCTAGATATCAGGGCCTCATCAGACTCTTTTTCATTCATCCAGGGTGATCTCTACAAAGAATTGATAGGTTTTATCTCTCTTATGTTCCCTTGAACCACTCCTACCCAAAACATTTTAGTTAAGTGCCAGCTGTTGAACTCTGAACAGATCTAGGTCCAGAAGGTCCTTTCTTCCTTGGAATAGTATGTCTGTTTCAAAGGAGATCACTGACAAGGGACAAACAATGCAAGTGAGATCAAAAAGCCAAACTACCACAGGCAAAGCTTACTGAATTCAAAGTTGAACACCACAGGTCAGCCCTATGGGGAGAACCACTAATTACTCACTTTTCCATTGTAATGATTCAGTTGGGGGAGCTAGAGGGCAATTTGTTCATAGGTTAAGTGTAGCAAAGACTTAAAAGGAAGGGTAGACGGCTGAAACTGTGGGCAGAGCTTTCTGGTCTTAAGTGAAACACCACGGTCTGAATTTACTGTGTACCTTCCTAGTTGAATCTCTGTTGTTTTTAGACTGGATTGCACCTTTTATAAATTGTTTCCTGTATTTTTAGCCAGTGAATCATTGTTTCAAATCTGAGAGCTATTTTGTTGAAGAACTTCTCTTTTGTTTTGCAAGTCCAGAATATCAAAACATCTGACGAACTTTGTGCAAGTTCCTCTGCAATAACTTATGACTACCTCAAACTGACGTGGGCAAGGTTTTGAAATTCAAAAGGCCAAGAGACTGGTAGAAATGGACACTTCATGCTCCAAATAATAAACCTGAAGCAGCATATTTTGTGTTTGTGCTTCGAGCTTGATTACAAGCCTCTGCATCTAACATAAGTCATAGTTTAAAACCACTCCAAATACATATAAATCAGCAGTTCAGAATACTTGAGACCATCAACAGAAGTAATATAACTAGAAGAGAAACTCTCAAAACATTACTCCTCTATTCAGCAACCAGGGAGATATTTTAAAATGCCAGTAAGGGGCCTGGAAGATGAAGATTTGCTAATGTATCTCATGGCTCCTCTCAGCCCTTAAACCAGCCTAGGCCCTTGAAATACCTTGAACAAATGTAAAATTCTTTGAAGTATGCCTGGATGGGTTACTTCCAGATGCTGGAATGACAGCAGCACAGTACTGTGCTCTGAGTACACAGCAACTCTTTCCCTTTTGAGCAAGGAGATAGGGACATGCAACATAAAAAATACAACAGTAGTTTTGTGTGATCAGAGGCTCCCTAATTGTGCAGAAATCTTTCAGTAATTAGTTATGGCAGTTTCAAGGCTACTTTAGTGAAAAATAGCAACAAAATGTTTTAACATATTTCTGTCCCTAAGTAATTCACATCCTTTACAGAGGCCAAACACTTGGAAAAACCCATCTCAATCACCTGCTGTCACATCTATGTTTCTGTGATTTACAATTAGAAACTTATTACCTCAAAGATTCTTTCACTGACAGAAATGTGAATTGAAGTATTTAAAACAGAAATGGCTATTTCTCAGTTTGCCTGTCCCAGCAATGTAATATATCACTACACAATTTTCAAAGGAAATTACCCTATTCTACAAGATCAGAACCCAGACTTGTCACTGTCATGAATCCAAGCAGGAGAATGAGAAGGTCACTGACTGAAAGACACAGCATTGATAAAACCATTATGTCCAAGAGTTGCTGACAGCCTGAATGAGTTAGAGAAGAGATAATTAACTTCAGCTTTGCAAGTTTCCTTGTGTACTTCTGTGACCACTCAGCAGGATGGCAGAGGCTTAACAAACCTCAGATACTACACTACTTCATTTACACCCCACGCGCTACAACCGCCTTTGGCTTCTTCACTGACCTCAATGACCTGTTTTACAATAGAGCACTTCTTTTCAGTATCTATTTAACTTCAGAAATACTGCAGACGTACCTTCACGATGCAGAGATGTCAGCTAGCATTAAGGGAAACAAACATTTTGCAAAAATCTCTTGCAGTTATCACTGGCTTTAGAAGCGCAGGACAAGACAGCAAACATAATTGCGTAACCTGCTGCCTCTAAACCCGGGAATAGCAGCTGTATTAAATTAAGCCTCTGGAGCCACATATACATTTCCATTCACCTGTTGCCTCATTTCGTTTTCAATCCCTTAAGCTACTGAGGAAAAAGCCCATCAAGTTATTTTGTTAGAGCTTTTGTTTCTCCACTGGCTAAATGAGTAAGTCGAGAAGTACTGCAGATGCATGTAGTTTTCAAAGAACCTGAAACTTACTACCCTCCCACTCTTCCTTCCCCCATGCAGTGAAACACTGTTTTCACCTCCAATCCAGAAGAAGGGGTTTACTGCGTCTTAGCTATTTTACTACTTTTGCAATTCTTCTCTTACAAACAAACATTTGGAGAAGAAGGCTCTTTGTTATATATTAAAAACAACAACAAAAAAGAACTACTTGGGCTGGAATAAGTTTTCTTGCAGTTCCTTCTACAAGCAGCTTAGCTTTTCTTTATGTGGCTACAAGAACCACTTAAAGTATCTTAGGTTTTCGTAGCTTGGTTAAAAAAAATACAACTCTTATTTCTATCTGTAGATGAAAAAATGGATAGAACCCATCAGTTCCAAACATCATGCATAGATGTGTAGAGAAATAGCTGTTTTAACATTTTTGTCACAGAATACGCGTTCAGCTCATGGCACGCAATTGCTTTCATTGGTTTCAAGTAATTTCAAAGCCCTTTCCCGCGCTTATCCTTACTGGGCGGTAAGTTCATAGTTTTAACGGATCGGATGGTTTCAGTCACAGCAGGATAGAAAGTTCAGGAAGCTTCCTATGCATAGCACAGGGATAGAACCAACAGCACTGAATGTCAGGGGAACAAGAACAGAGCCCAAAGCAATTCACACAAAATCATGGTAACCTATTGCAAAGTGTCCTCCTTCTTAACAAGTACTAAACACTTTGAAGTTGGCTAAGCCTATCCAGTTGCATCTCCCAAGCACGGCGGCTGAGGAAGTAGACGAGTCTGGATGAATGCAAGAGCTGGAAAAACTGATTCAGTCAAAAATAGCTTTGTTTCCCTTAAACTCGATTTTTTTTCAACAAATCTGCAAGCAGGGAGAACCCACCTGCGAGACAACTGTGGCTCAGAGTTACTTTAGGGTAAGTTTCTACGAAGAAAAAGCTTTGCAAAAAACGATTTAGACACATGCTTCCTACCCCCCCCCCCCATCTCTGAGCTCATTACACTGGCTCTCAGCTCTGAAAGCTGAACTAGCTTTCTGCTGACAAGTACGAGAGAAACTCTAAGCAGGCTTTCGAACTAGATGCTGAAGGTGCGAAAGAAAACTGGTAACGGGAGCTGTCACATGCAACTTCTCCAAATCAAGTTTTGGTGCGTTTCTTTCTGCCTACAGAAAAAAAATAAATATGAAGAAAAGGTGCCACTGTTGGTGCCCTTCGGCGACAGCGTTAGTCTCACCCTTTAGCGAGAGATAAACGCCAGTTTCAACTGAAAGGACACAGGAGAAATCTACAAAGGACCCTCCCGTCCCGTCCCGTCCCGCCCCGCCGCCAGCAGGGACACTCCAGCCATCCGCCCCGCCGCCCGGGTCCCTCCGCCAGCACCCGCTGTCTCACCGCCCGCGCCCGGCCGCGACTCACCCAACTGGAGCTGCTCGCACCGCCCGCGGGGGTTCCCCCCTATCCGGCACCGGAAAATGGCCCCGGGGTTGGCGACCGAGATGTTGGCGGGCCAACTGGCCTGCGGGGCGCCCACCACCAGCCTGCGGGGCAGAGACGGCAGCGTGAGGGGCCGCGACGGGCGGAACGGGCCCCCGCGGGGACCACCCGGCCGGACGGGAACTCACCATTTCTCCTCGCC
>JANHGB010026408.1:0-11422 GCA_026283785.1 Coracopsis vasa
CCATGGCAGGGGGGTTGGAACTAGATGATCTTAAGGTCCTTTCCAACCCTAACTGTTCTATGATTCTGTGATTCTATATATTGCAGAAAAGGCTTGGTGTCCTGGGTATGGCTGTACAGTTATTTTTCTCCTTCTTAGTAGCTGGTGTACTGTTGTAGCAACATTTGAGAATTCTAAAGGTTTTGGATATCCTTTGGATACCTTTGAAACCTGCCTGCTGCTTTTGCTGGGAATCAGCATGCTGCCACAAATACAGCATGTGTTTTACCCATGGCCGTACCACCTTGAGAAGGCCCTATTTTGTCTGATCTTGAAAGTTAAGCAGGGTTAGGCTCGGGTATTGTCTAAGGTTAAATGATGATCTACTAAGAGGACCATCAAGAGATTTTTCCCAAGATTGGACAGTCATGAGTGGCAGGGTGTGTGGGATCATATGGGCAAGCACCTGGGCCAATGGGCCTTTCCAGTGCTTTGGAATTTCATCCCTGAACAGTGCGAAATCCAGAAAAATTAGCAGAGCAGTTAGATGATGTGTGCTGCTGTCCTGGCAATACCAGAGAGGGACAACTTACAGCAATGTGCTGGGGCTTGGCCTGTGCCTACAGAGCGTCTCTGGAAAAAAATGTCTCTGCATCTGATGGCAAAGCAACAGACAACACAGCTACTCAACCCCCAAGCACACCAGCTACACCAACCCCAGTGACAGACACTGCAGCCATTCCAGTCACAGTGATAGACAGTGCAGCTGAATCAAAGGACCAATCCGTGCCAATATCAGTTGCCCCTATAAGCAAGGGGAAGAGCAAATGAGAGCCACAAACAGCAACCTGTGCAGTGAAGAAAGATGAAGATCCAACGTGTGTACTACAGGGGACGGCATCTGAATGACAGTTATTACTAGAGGAATCAGAGGAAGAAGAAGAGGTAATTCTTGATCCCAGACCTCAACCAAGCTGTGGAATACACAAATCTTCCAGGTGAGCACATCATCACGGGATGCTGGGATAATGGGGCCAACGCTCACAAACTAGAATGCAGGGAAGCCAAGCAGCTGGGATCACTTGCTAGGGACGGGGGAACTGACAAAGTGATTGCAAAAGAGAAATGAGCCCTTAGCCTTTGGAGGTGGCTCTTAGCAGCTGTGAAGGAAAGGTATCCTTGCAAGGAAGACGTTATGTGTCTCTCAGCCAAGTGGACCACGACAGAGAGAGGCATCCAGTCCCTGAGGAAATCAGCCATTCTAGAGATGATCTATTGTAGGCTGGATGCTGGGAATGCACCCATAGATACAGATGAAGTTGAATGTTATGCAACCCATGTGGTGAAAACTTACACGGAGTACACCATCATCATATGCCCACTCACTGGCATCAATGACCTGGAGTGAGGCAGCATCACCAACAGTGGATGAAGTGAGTCGGCAGCTCCGAAAGTTCAAAGACAATCTCACCCCTTCCATCATTTCAGCTGCAGAAAAACTCCTGACCCAGGAGTTCAAACAACTGAGAGACGTTCTATCCAGCTCCCAATGTGTACCAACCCATCTCTCAGCTATTAAGAGAAGGTATTCTACTGCCTGAGAGAGAAGATATAGGACATACACACCACGGGACACCCTATGGTTTTATCTGCAGGATCACAGGGAAGGCAATGAGAAAGTGGGAATGAAAACCTACCTCAGTTCTAGAGGAACAGGTGCGTGAATTGAAGAGGAAAACAATGGTTAAGGATGATCCTCCCAGGAAAGTTGCTGCTCCAGTCTTCAGTGAGCAGCTTCCTAGATGGAGTGGCAGAGCTGATTTTTACCACGACACTTGGGTATAATTCACTGCCCAAGACCTAGCTTTTAATAATATATTTACATTTAGTTGATACAAACATATTAACACAATACTACAGCTACTACTACTAAATGCTATGATAGGAAGTATAAGTTTTATATCTTAACAGCTGTGAGTAACCACAGAAAAATATATATTCACAGAATCTTACAAAAGGATTTGTAAAAAATACAGTTTTCATTACATGCCATTGTGCAACCTACTTCAAAATACATTCACAGCATCAATCAATTCATTTCAAAAGAAGACACTGCCAGAGTGAACTTGTCTCTAAGTGAACAGGAACAAGAGGGAGCCCAGAAAAATATTTAATGCAGTCAGACAGAGTAAAGTAGGATTACTTAGCTTAGTAAAGAGACAAATGAGAAAAATAAACAATACATTGCACTGAAAAAGAAGATTGAGAATTACTGTCTCAGAATATGTGTACAAAGAACCCTGGATGAAATGAAATGGTGACAAAATAATGGATCTCATAGTAAATAAGCACAGGGACATCAGATGAAGCAAAAAGGTGAGAGAGCTCCAACAGTGCACTTAGAAATGCTTCATGATTAGAAAAAGGAACACACAAACAGTATCAGAAAAGGATACGCTTCACAAGAAGTCTTTAAGACAAAGAACAGGACACTTACCAGGAAATCCAAAACTGCCTGAATTGCCCCATTTTGGAAAGACATATTAAACCCCACCTTCCAAAACTAAAGGTGTCTAAATTGTGATATGCTTTATGGAAAGTAAGTTCCTTCACTCCCTTTAAAACATGGCACTGGCAACCTTGGACAGGATGCTGGATAGGAGCAGTTCTTGCCCTCCAGCATACCTATTCAGGTTGACAGTAGTCAGGAAACACCTATGCCTACCTTATTTTCAGATGTTGCTGTTGCTTACAGGTGCATCTTTCTCCCTCTCCCTTCTCTCTGATTCCATATTTTGCTAATCAATTAAAATGGTGAAAAATAATACAACCTGTCTTCATAGGCCTGCAAATATGTATCCCAGATCTACTATACAAATCAGATGATTACAGGCTGAAAAGACGTGCTACTTGTGGTGTATACAGTTGCTTTAGACCTTTTTGTTTGCCATCTTCCCCTTTCAAACAGCTCAGAAGCAACAAAGATACTAACGCAAACAAGCAAGGATGCTAGGTTAAGCTTTTCAAGAAATTCCCTTCTTTCCTGAAAAGCTGACAGGAAATTTCTGGTTTGTTGACTTGGATGGCATTTGGTGAGGAACCCATAGAATGTATTTTTGACATGATGAATGCAATCTGAGAAGGGAAAAATAAAGTATTTGACAGTGGGATGAAGCACTCAGAGTGCTGGATGCCCAAAGAATCTGTAAAGTAATCATGCCCATTGTTAACTGGAATTCTAAATACTGCAGGAATATAAAAGTATTCTCAACTGTTACTCCGTAAGTAACACAGTCTGCAAGCTGTGGCGGTCAAAGAAACTAAACAGGATTTACATTCAAGGTGTCTGACAAGCTACCTTACTTTTTTCCATTGCTGTACCCTGAACGCAATGTCTTATGTCCTCTGTAGGGGTGGATGGCCATGGCAGGTTGCACTCCGACTGAAATCTTCTCATGGTGATGGAAGACTCTTGTGTGGTGCTACTCTTATCAGCAGCTGCTGGGTCCTCACTGCTGCACATTGCTTTAAAAGGTAGCTGCCTCTTCAATATTGAAGTGTATTTTCAAACTCTTTCATTGTTCTTGGTATAGGCAAAACCATTCCAGTTCAAGCCCACTGAAAACTGTTCCATAGAGCTGGCCCTTGGTGTAAACAAGAACTACCAAGCAACCTCTTTTCCCTCCAAATATAAACAAACAAAATCCCTAATACACTGGAATTCTTTTGGGTGTCATCTAGTATTTTAAGCTTTCAACAGCAATTATTTCATTTGAATCCTTATAAAAGGCTGCAGTATAGGCTCAAATAAAAGCACAGAATGGCACTGCAGTTTTGAGGATATTGGCTAGAATTTGCTCAAGTGGACTGCAAATGTTTTAACTTTGAGACTTTCCTTTTCCACACTAATAACTGAAAAGAAAGTCAGATGTACTTTTGCTTGAATGGATAGTGTTATCTTTGCTCACAGCCAGATGTACATCTTTTCATTTTGTGTTTCATGAAAATCATGAAGGGCTTTTCTTGGTAATATTTCAAGCGGAAATGGTCAAAGTTGGTAAAATTTCTGCCTACTTCAAATGATTTCCCAGTTGTTTCTGTAGAACTATGAAAGCACTTCAGTTGTTACCAATGAAATTTATAGACAGTGGCCTCCTATTGCCCTGTTCATCATCTCCATAGTGGATAATTGCATCGAAGGATACAACTTAAGCTCTTGAGAAAGGCTTTGAATAAGGCCTGAAAACAAGGCAGTTCTTTCTGGTTTTAACTCAAAGATCCTCCTCAAGGAAAGGAAAAGTGAGGTCACAGGAAGCCAGTTATGTTTTCCATGTGCGAATCAAGATCTTACTTATGCAACTCTTAAGTAATGCTTTCACAAAGTTTGGTGAAACAACTTAGTATCTACTGTGCTGCACTGCTGCAGCTGCAGTGCTTTCCTACAGGAAGCACTTCCCACAAAATACATTATTTGTTCTTCCCAATGGCTTGCTTATGTAGCTGGAGCCTCAAGTCATCACTGAATGTACTGCCAAAGCATGCCCATTTTGGATACTTTGCTGAACACCCACATGATGGGCAACAGCATGGCTGGAGCATTGTACACCATGGTACTTCCAGAGCAGTGCAGTCACTTGTGGGTCTGTTACAGGCTATCCTCAAACTGTTACACCTGCTCTCAGGGACCAAAGTATTGTTTTGCCCCAGATCCTGCATTTAAAACTGTGCAACCTAGATCTAAGCATGCTACTCCAAGAGCCTGTGGATGGTGTTTTCAATATTTAGCGTGAAAGAGAGAAGGTATCTTGCTCAAAGTTGACATTGGACAGACTGGGCTGAACTTCCTTATGATGTCAGAGTGATTTTAAAGGGGCTGGGTTTCCAAGGGCTATCTACAGATCAGGCACCTTCTTCACATATTATTCAGAGATAGACAAAAGAAAGGACAGTATACCATTTTTCATATCCTGGAAACTGGAACACTGCTTAACTAACAAAAGTGAGCTTACCTGCACTATGGATAAAAATTAAATACAATTTTATGCATGATAATTAGAATTGTTTGCCAGTAGTATAGAAGCATCACTGTAATCTCACAGACATAATTTAAGATCAAAAATTACTTGAAGCTATTTTTCCTTTTATAACCCACCCATATAATTACTAAGTTTTGTCCTGAGTGGCTCTGACAGCTATAGAGAATTCACAGGTCTATACATAAAAAAAATATTAACTTTGGATAATTTGAAATATTAAGCATAGGAAAAAAAGAAGAGTAAATTATAATGACCATGATGTCAATTGAGGAAATACGGCGTTACATGAATATTGTACTGTTCTAATAATGAAACTCTTATTTAAGTGCTTCTTTATACATTCCTGAATGCTCATGTATACTTCAACATGGTCCTGGCAATTTATTTTGAGAATTAGGGACCCTAAGGCACAGCGGAACCAAGTTACTAGTAAGACACCAGAAACCAGAGTAGATATCAGAATTAAAGTTCAGTTTTCTCAAATTTAGCATGAATGGTGAGATGAATTCAGATGTGCCTTCAGTGTCAGTACATTTCTTGACTGGCAACAGGATGATATTAGCATGGTGGCTGATTACTAATCCACCTTCCAGTTGGCTGGGAAATAAACCTTCTAGGAGGTGCTAAGGTCAACATTGCCAGGCTGTACTAGAGCTTCAAGGCATGCCCACCCATTCAACAAAGGGGTTGTATCATTTTCCATCCAGGAAGCACTGCCAGACTCCTCCTCTGCTTCCACTCTTCAAATGTGATGTGTGTGTGATGGTTCTCTGCCATTTCAAAGGTGACTTCTACGTAAGGAAGACTGGAGAGCCCTGAGACACTTTGCCTTTGTACTGATGCTGTAATGGAGTACTTCTGCATTTGGCTAACACCAGCTACTACAGCAGAAGAAATACAATTGTCTACAGATGAAAAAATTAGTTTAAGAAAGCCTGATGTGTATGAATGTGCACAGAAATATATGGCAAATCTGTGCAAAGACCGCTCATTAAGCTTCTCACAAGAAGCCTCGTAGCTATTAAAGTTTTATACATTTGCACGAGAAGCAGCACTTCTCATTCTATTTAATGTTTTAAATCAGTACTTTTAGTTAAGATAAGCTTTCCTCAGTCTCCTTTCTTTATTGTTCTGCTCTAAATGACCATCATCCATAACACAGAAAAACAGCAGGTACCTATTAAATGGATCACTATTCCTTTTGTCAAAATTAAGGATGCAACATTAAATAGAAGCAGCAAGTTTTCTACTAGACTGCCTGATATATGGCTGACAAGAGAGCCCTCATTATCAATAGTCCGAAACAACTTCCCCTTCATGCTTGGGGTTATGAGTCAAAATAACAAGTACAAGTCTATTTCCTGTGATTATTACATTAGTTTAGGAAGGAAGCATGTTCATTTCTCATCTAAATTACAAACACTTAACGCTTTTGTGACTCTGTTGTACTCTTGACTTCCATGAGGTTTATAAACAGAAAACAAAACCCCACAACAACAACAAAACCTCAAACCTTTCCCCCGCCACCCCCCAGTCCCTTCTCCCCTTCAAATTGCATTAAAGACAATGGATACAGAATATGGTAAATCCCTGATGCTGATGTTGTGGGTGAGACCTATAAACTAAAACGCAGAGGCACATTAAAAAAAAAACCAAAACAAACCAAAACCAAAGAACCCTCCAAAACCCCCAAGAAACCATGCAAAGTTACCTTTTTCTACCTGAGAGCCAGATTTCTACTGCACCACTGCGAAGTACTATCATTGTGTTTGTTTCTATACACAAACCATGTATGTCAGTGTACAGAATGGTTACCTTGGGCAAATATTTACTGAAGGTAAAAAAGCTTTCATAATCCAGAACGTATCAGCATAGCACTAATATATGGTTTGCTGCACACAGCCAAAAGTGTATCTGTAAATTACAAGAGAGTATTTTCAGTGACCTTTTAGATTGGATTGCCAGATTATGCCAGTCAAATATATATATATAAATATATATCTAGCTAAAGACCTTGTACATTTGTATTCCAATAAGACACTCAGATGTGTATCACACCTTGTTAAAATATCACTTTCAAAGATCATCTCTAGCAATATATTCTAGGGCACAGAATCCTATTTATGATAGCTTTTAAAGGCAATGAGATGAACAGTTACAAACTATCACTGCAGCAAAAATTATTGAACTATTTAATGTTGCTTAACTGGCAAAGAAAACAGCATAATTTTACTTAACATACTGGGCTCGACTGCTGTACCATTTTGATTCTTAAGTGGAGGCATCGTGCGGTTATGAAATCTGAGCAGAAAAATGTATCTGACATCACTAACTAAAACAACTCTTCTGTTTACTTTAGTGGGGGTTTTGCATGTAAGAGTAATTCAAATAAAAATAACACAGCCATTTACTGCAATAGTAACTAAAGTTTTTCTGGACTGCTCTTTTTCTAATTTACTCTGGGGAAAATAGATCCTACATAGCTGGCTCATGCATCAGCCAAGATGACAAACCATCTTGGCCTGGGCAAGACACTGAAGAAGTACTTTGTTTGCTGTACAACTCATCCCAATGTGTACTACACTTTTCATGTTCTGAGCATTAAATCTGTTCTATAAATAGATTTTGTATAAAGTGAAAGACTATTTGATACTGCACATTCTGACCATTCAGCTGCCTGCCTCCACACTGACCTTGCCCACTTTGGAAAGGGGTATAGGCTGTCAGTGTGTAAAACATTCTGTAGTTGGGTTGTTTTATTCCCCTGTTTTGCAAGTTTCACAGAGGACCAGTGCATTGATTGGCTTACACAAAAAAAATGAGCTACCAGGGTCTGCCAGTTTGGTTTTTACAGTGTATTCAAACTGCTTTCTATACCATAGGAGCATGCTTTCTGTCAAACAATCAACATTAAGGTTACTTCCAGGAAAAAGATGGCCACAGTGATCAATACACTTGCCCTCATTTGGCAGTTTCTCTTGCTGCAACCAATTGAGAAACCTTTATGTCATAGTTCTGGTAAATACACCATCTATGAGGTTATATAGCCTCCATGTGAAGAGACAAATGACCATTTAATATATATAAATACTGAACTGCAGGTGCAGTGTTCTGCAGAACACAAGATTAAACTACGGAATCAGATTAATTTCCCTACTGAAATTTTCCATAACTAGAGGAATAAAAAATACTTTCACCCCTTACTTTGCATATTTATATAAAAATATGTTTCTAACTCTAAATGCTACGGTTTTGCCAAAGCATTACTGGAAATTTTTGCACGCAGCCAGGAAAATTTGCTTTCAAGTCTATCTATATGTAAACATGATAAATTAAATTCATAATTATAGTTTCTAACAACCAGGAAAGCAATCCACAATTTGAAGAAATATTCAGTGGTATATTGTGCAGAAGAAACCTGTCATGTTCTTGCTTTTTCTGCTGCTCATCAAGCAGGCTTTAGTAAGCCATGGAGATCAGCACTTTGCTGGAGAGTATGAAAAAAACAAGACAGGTTAGAAGGTGACAGAAAACTGTAGGCTATTTTCTGCACGTGCATTGCCCCTTTCCTGTTGAAGACTAAGAGGTAAAGGAAGAAGGCAAAGGAAAAACATTTGGGTTAGCTTAGCCAGATTTTAAAATAAATAAATAAATGTACCCAACAGTACCGTCTTGTCTGTATTTTTCTGAGAAGGGCTCCAGAAATCTCCAAAGCCACGCACAGAAAATGATTTCAGCCACAGTAATCATCTCTAAGGTATTTACCATTTAGTCTATGATGTGAAAGAAACTGGAGTCATATTAGGTGCAAAACAAATCTAAGATGTACAGGTGTTCTGTCACTTTGACAGTTGGTGCTTGTGATGCACATAGGCTTTGTTTTCCTTAAAAAAAATGATGTCTACAACTCCTTAGGGTTCCTTAAATGCCACAAATGTAGTCTACAACTAATTCCTTACTTCAGTTAATGTAAAGCAAAGCAAGCCTGAACACGGTTTTCATTTCAGTAATCATTTAGAGCATCACAATGATGTTAGTACTCACGCTTTCATTATATTTACTGGCAGTTTACGTTACCCTTACCAAATACATTTATAATGAACACCTTGCTTGTACCTTTGAAATAAATGCCAGCCATGGCAGATGGCCATAAGAAACCTCACCTGTGAAAATACACAAAAAGGAATATAGCCCAACCTGAAACTTTAGGAAAAATTTTTTTTATATTATTTATATACTTATATTGATATATTATGAATGTCAATCTAAACACCTGAGAAAGCATTTCCACTCTTTAAAACCCCCTTTTTGTATAATTATTTATATGAGCAATAAAGACTCTGATCAAATCTGTTTGCATGCTTTGGGTCTAACTTTGCATAAGCCAGCCCTATTTGTTTTCACCTCAATCTTAGGTATGGCAACATCACTCGGAACTATGCTGTGCGAGTTGGAGACTATCACACACTGGTACCAGAAGAGTACGAGGAAGAAACTGGAGTCCAACAGATTGTGATCCATAAAGAGTACAGGCCTGACAGCAGTGACTATGACATTGCATTGGTGAGGCTACAGGGGCCAGAGGAACGGTGCGCCAGATTCAGTACCCATGTCTTACCTGCTTGTTTGCCATTAAGAAGAGAGAGACCACAGAAAACTGCTCCCAACTGTTATATCACTGGATGGGGTGACACAGGTAAAAATGTTTTAACGATTTCTATGCACCAATCACATTACCTGAGGCTGCTTATTTAAAACTAAACAAAATGGAAACAAACAAACCCCCAAACTCAAATACTTCAAGTAAGAAAATGCTCCAAATGGAACAATTTTACTCTCTTTACATAGGGGGATATTTTCTCTCCTGATCCTTAACCAGAAATGACAGCACTCCATTTACTGAATTTAGTTTGTGTTTGAAAAGTAGCGATTAACCATGTCATTCTAAAGCACAGAACCAGTCAGTAAAATGGCCTCATTAAGATTGACAAAGATCAATGAAAAGCTGATTTGTTGCCAGGCACACCCTGCACTGCAGCCTATCACCCCCTGCCTCAGAACATAACAGCTCTACTACAGTTAAGAGTTTTAAGGTAAGTACAATGAATACTTTAGAAAGGTTATTTAAATTGCCCTACTTCAATAGAAAATGGATAGAAAACGTTCAAATCATAGAATGTCAAATAACATTTTTAGTCTCCCTTGTTACCACTGACATTTTCAATCAGCAGTTTTGATTTAAATTAAGAGAACATCTTGCCACAATTTACAAGAGCCACAATGCAGTCTGCAATCCAGACTTCTGGAACAAACTAGGCACTCTGTAGGTCAGTACAAGATTCTTCCTCTTGGAAGGTCTTTGTCCTTTAATTGTTTTACAAATTAATAACCATGGTTTACTTTCATGTTTTTATGGTGCTGAATATTGCACAAGGCAGCAACCACGCTTGAGCCTTTGTTCCACAAATTCATTCAAACTGGCAAGGAGACAAGGCAGCAAGGCCAAATATCAGTTCTTCCTCTTTACACGCATTACTCTGTGGGCACAGATATCTGGGGCACTGTTCTACACTATGGAACATATGACTTACAGGGTGGGTTTTTTTGCTAACAAAAATTGCTAATTCGTTGCCTGGCTGTGCCTAGCTTTGTACACAACTCACTGAAAGTTCTGCAATACTGTTAACTTAGGACATCCCTTTAAGGAAACAACCACTACAATAATATGGTAAGAAATTACATCATCACAGCACCTCAGCTGAAATTTCGCACTTACTATATGAATCATAATTACAAGTATTAAGATTTTACTTGGAAACTGAAAAAAACCAACATTGACTTCAATTTCCCATGATTCCAACTGAAAAAGAGGTGCAAGTTATAGAAAAAAAGCCAAATTATTTAAATCTTGACTTACTATAAGCAAAGCACTGCTTATACAATGCAGGATTCACTACAGATAAAGAAAACCAAAGGACAGGTTCTGGTCACCCCCACAAATTGAAAATTCCTTTTGGTCAGGAGTCCCATTAGTACTCTGGTACTTAGAAATTACTTGGATTGTAAAAGATTCAAATGATACTACTGATTTCTATCAGAGCACACTTTGGCTCAGTAAGAGGCAAATAAGACTGTTGGTTGATATTCAGGGATCACCTGCTACAAGCTCAGGAGTGTTCTGTCCCAACTAGAAGGAAGTGCAGAGACCTCCTTGGATGGATAAGGAGCTGCTAAGGAAACTTCAAGGGAAAAAAGAGGCTTATAAAAGGTGAAAGCAAGGACAGGCGGCCTGGGAAGAATACGGGGATGTTGTATGGAAAGCTAGGGACCAGGTCAGGAAAGCTAAGGCCCAGTTAGAATTAAACTTGGCTAGGGATGTGAAAGATAACAGGAAGGGATTCTATAGG
>JANHGB010026409.1:0-20973 GCA_026283785.1 Coracopsis vasa
GGGAAGAACATAAACTAAGCCACGTTCTGCAGTGTGGCTGCCTAAACTCATGTCCTTAGGGGAGCACAAAGGAGCCTGGTGCTTTATGAAGGACCAGGTTAGAGGAAGGTCAGGTGAGGTCTCACCTCCGCGGTCCTTACCTCTGGATGTCGGTCCAAGTCACTTAGGGTTAAGCCGTTCTGCAGGATCAGCTGACGGGCCTGTGCACCAAGAAGACAGCAAACACCATTTACTGGTGGCGAACACCATTTACTGGTGGCAAACACCATTTACTGGTGGCAAACACCATTTACCAATGGCAGGAAAGGCAAACAATGGTGGTGTCAATCCCTCAGCTGCAGCAAGGATGGATTCTCCTTAGAAGAGCTCCATTGCTCCATCCTGAATCCAGAGAGGCTGCGGCCAGCAATGGGAATGCATGGCAAGGAGAAAATGATGCTCCCACACCAGATTAACTTAATCAAAGGAAAACCCTGCTGCTGATTTGAACTAAAAGGCTCAGATGGTGCAAAAGGACTCCTGGGTTCGGGTCTCTCTGTACTAAATAGCAGGAGGTCCTATCGGCTAGGTGGGAATGGCTTGTATCTAAGCATTAGAGAAGATACGGGGGTTTTGAGTCCTGTGCTGTTTCAGCTGCGATGGGACGGTGCTCTGGCAGCCTCCTCTAAACGTGTCCCTTGGGGCCCGCCGCGGCAGGCCCCTGAGGTGGGGGGTAGTCAGTCATCACGACATGCTTGGGACAGAGGCAAAGTGTGAAATCAGTCCCTCATACCCATCATTGCGTGGGTGCCCCTTTGGTGGTGGATGACACAAGCAGCTCCTGATGGCGCTTCAGGTTGTTGGGAGCGAGGAGTTAGAAGTGTAGTGCATCACTAGGTCTGGATGTTCATTGGGTAATGGGAAACATGGATCCTTAAGTTCCGACTGCATCTTAAACTGGTGCATATGGATCGGAGGATCCGGTACCTTGTGAGACCATGGGAGGCAAATCTCATGATGTCTCACCACTAATGTAAAGGTTAGTGATGACATGTAGTGATTTGTGGAAAAAAACTTGGAGCTTCTCAGTACTGACGTTTGGAAACAGCTGTTCTGCAGCTTGATGGGTTTTAAGAGATGTTAGGTGGCTGCCAGCTCGCTTAGTCAGTTGTGCACTGATCACCACATCGTCTGCTCTCTTTCACCTGCCCCTGTCTCCCTTACTGTCTTTTTTAGTCATCTGTGTTCTCCCTTGAACGCATGCCTGAACTTTTTGACTTTTCCGGACTTTTTTTTGTGGTCGTGTTTTAATGATGGGTTATACTACACTCTTCCATATGGAAGGAGGACCAGGGTAGTCCTGTAATTTTTGACACTACTGTAGCAAATGGAAACTTGGAATACCAGTCATACGGGTATGAAATACCATTATAGTATGTAAGGGGTTGCAAATTTCTGTCATTCCAGTTAAGGATCTATAGATTCAAAGATTTTGCCCCTTTTTCTTTGTTAGTGAATGTTACTTTGCTCTTTGTTCATCACAAGTAACATTCCTGTGTAAGGGAGTCTAGAAACACTTGTCAAGGGGCTGGCTTTTTCAGATGTGTTTTCAGTGTCTTAGTTAAGGTATGGGTCAAAAAAAAACCCACTAGAGGCTCAGTTCAAGTGCGCTTTAAGATACTTTTTAGTTACACTTATTACTGGGAAAATTTGCTTTTTTACTGAACTTGTAATCACTACATTTAGTTCAGGAAAAGTGTAAGTGAAACTTGCAGGGCTAAAGTGAGTAGGACTGACAAGCGCTTCCTTGGTGGGATACTTCATTTTAAAAATCCCTGCTCTTCTAAAAGCCTCTATATATTTGTGTGTGAGTCTTGAAAGTCCCATGTGTCTCTGTCTGTGTGCGCGTATGCTGTGTCTTGGACAGATGGGATAGCTGCGTTGGTTCAATTATTCTGAAATTTTTGTGGAAAAGGATAATAATATGTCTCAACTGAGCACATAGTTGAACTTCCTCACAAAGCTACTGGAGTGACCAGCCAGAATGATAAATGGCCAGTTTGGAGCTGTATTAATGGTGAGACATATTATGCTTACCTTTTAAGAGTTTTTTCAAATCTGAGAATGCCAAGTTGGAAGAGAAATGAAATTTTAAAATATTCTGAAATGTCGTAAGATCACTTCTCAGAGAATGCCTCTGCAGAAATCCCAGAACATTTCAGTTGTAATCTAATTATGACTGACAAGGTTAGCAGGTTCAGGGAAGCCCAGGAAATCTAATTTTTCCCTGAAGCAAAGTAACTCCCTGTTTTTGTTTCAGCTAGCTTACTGCCTACTTTATGGCTTTTTTGTATTTACTTTGCTGTCAACACTTTCAAGGAACAGAGGTTTTCATTTCCAAGTTAATAAAAGTGAAAAATTTCCATCAAATTTGATATTATATAGGTTACACAGAAGAATATGTGGCAATTGTATTGCCCAAAGAGATTGAATAGTGACAATTACTGTATGAGAATTGTATAAATTAATGTCTATGGTGGAATTCTTTCAAAACAACTTTTTAATGTGTGTGGGGGGTGGTGTGTCTTACATTATTAACATTAATTCTTATGATTTTTTTAAGGTTATTTTGCTACCTCTCAATACTCATGCTCAGTGCTTGTTTTCTTAACAGTCATATAATTTGATGTCTATGGATCATTCCATTCACATGAAATAACATTCAGTGTTATGCAACAGCTGTGTAATACTCCTGCGTTTTGTTGTCAAGAAGACAATTCCTAATGCAATTGAGTGGTAGGAAGTCTAATTTTTCTGGTTTGGGAGGGGAAAATAATTGTAGTCGGAGGGAAGGGCTATTTCTTAGTCTGATTTCCTAAAGCAACAGGGGTAATCCAGGTCAGGCCTATATACATCCACTGGCCCTTCTCCCTCAAAACTTTTTGAATCCATTTATTAGTATGAATTACATTTGATGGTGGACTGTCTTTTGCATACAGTTGGCAAACTGAGCGAAGATGGGTTGTACATGAGGATGGGGGTACTGGAGTGTATGGGCAGAGGGGTTGAAGCACTTAAGAGGTACCAGGAAATATTTCCATGGAAGTGTGTGATGAATTAAGGCATTGAGAGACACTGAGAGGAGGGAACTAGTGCTACAGAATATGAATCACAGGATTAAAAAAAAAAAAAGGCTCTGTAGATTCACTGTTCTTGGTTTTAGTAGTGATGTAAATGAAATCAGAACTGCCTTTTATGTATAATTTTCACTGATTTCTTTTGCTTGAAAAGAAATGGTTCTCTGGTATACTGCCTTCCAAAAGATCATGTTATCGTATTCATTCTTTCTTCCCAGGAGAGCACCCTGTGCTTCAGAAGAGCTTTAATTTTGTTAGTTCAGCCCAGTTTGGAGCTACTCACAAGAATGCCAGGAGTGAGATTTATATTGTTCTGTGTTACTGAAATAAGATGCTCAGAGTTATTGCAGAATTACACTGATCACTCAGCACTCTCAAACACAGCAGATTTGCTTTTATCTCTGCATCTGACAGCAGCAGCGAGTAGAACACGTCTGTGCTAGCTTTAAGCTAGCTGTCATGGTTTTAAAAGTAGCCGTCAGTCTAGAAAACAAGTTTGGAGCCCAGCGCTGCCTGTGAAACCAATGTGGGAAACTCGTATTGGTACAGTGAGCCTCCCAGGAGCTGGGGAGTGCTATGGGTCAGCTGTTGCTGTGCCCTAAGAAACTCTGTTGACAGCTGCTCAGGTGTGTACATGCTATACTGCACTTCCTGTGGTGTGCAGTCATGGATGTGAGTTTGGGCTGAATTTGAGTCAGCGATCAGTCTCAACATAAAGACATCCTCCTGTTAGGTCTCCTGGGCTAACTGGTTTCTTTGATGTATTACACTTTCAAGTCTGCTGTTGCTCTTGCAATTAGACATAACGTCAAACTTTATAATTTTAAGTATTAATGTGTGTGCCAAGATTTCTCAAAGTAATTTTGATTGCTCTGCTTATCAGGGCTGAGCTGGGACTGACATTCACAGGCAGTATTTGCCATCTCTCCTTACCAAAAGTAGCTTGTATGAGTTCTATCATCTTTGTTGTATTTGTGTGTTAGTTTATGCAGCTTCCCTTTTAGATTGGTTTATAGATGTGGTTGCAAAGCACTTACATTGTTTCAGATACAGTGATCTGCCTCCCATTAGCAGCCTGGTGTGTGAATAATGGTCATAATAACCCTAATAATACTTTGCAAATTGAGTGCTGCTTTCCTTGCCATAGATCTTTAAAGATCTTTTCTTTGAGATATAGTTTAATTTCTACACAGATCATTCTTGTAATACTTTTTTTTCTTGGCCTTCTCTCTCATGATTCATGGATACGAAATTGACATTCAAGGAAGACTTAGGTTTCTGTAATTAATGAACATGACTATTTCAAACTATTTCATGTGTATAAACATGTGAACTTCTATGATGATAAACATCAGTAAATATTTACGAGCCTGAAAAGTTTATGGTAAAACTAGCTATGTGAGCCAAAGCTTAATCCCATTCAGCCAGGTAAAGGCAAGCACATAAGGTCTAGTTATGAACCATTATTTACTGTTATTCCTTATTTATACTGAACAATTCCATGCATAGCCACTGAGAAGGACTGACACTTTGCATGAATCTGACTTTGCTTTTGTATATGAATTCTAAATATCTTTTGTGCCCTTAGGGTTTTGGGGTTTTTATTTATTATTTTTATAATCACTGGCCTTTTTTATTAGTTCTGCTGGTGTGCCACTATATCTCATTTACATTCAAAAGGGTCAAACATAGACATACTTGGTATTTAGCTGCTATTTCCCTTTCATCCTGAGTTCCTGTAGAATATTTTAGTAATGTATTTCCTTACAGAAAATGAGCTGCTCATAAAGTCTTAACTGATGATCTTTGGAAAACCTTCAGTTCTGCACTTCCTCACATCCTCTCCTAGCCATCACTTCTTTATGTACTTCATCCTTCCCTTTCCAAGAGTGCTGGTCCATGGATGCTTGCAGTGCTTTGGGAACTACTCATGCAGAAAATGTTTGTACTAGTGTAAGGAGCAGTGCCTGTGGCAGCGGTCTCTGTTGGAGTTAGGGAATAGTGACAGGTGTTGTGATACTGCCACTTGCTTCACTGTGCTATGACCTTGACTACATCTTAGATTGCCTTCTTGGCTCACTACCTAAGCAGGGTGTTGGCTTAATGTTTATACAGTACTGTGAACGCAAATGGAATTACAGATGTTGAATCACTGTAGGAAAAATGAATGCTAGTTTTACATAGTGTCTGTGCTAGCCCAAATGCCGTAGCCTCTGTACTACTTCATACCCACTGACTTCGAGAGGGCTTGCCATTACTGAGTGCATCCCCACTAACTCACAGAACCCTTCTTCTGCCCTGTGTCCCTACATTTGTAAAGGTGAAATCCAGTTGAACCTGTATTGCCTCTATACCAAATAAATCATGGAATTAAAAAATTGCAAGGGAGGAGCACAATCTAATATCCTTTTTGTTCATTTGTGTAGAACTCTTAAAATATTATTTGTATGTCTGAGGAGAGAAAGTGACATAGGAGAGGTATGTAAATATACAGCAACAGCATAAGCTTTGAGTTATAGAGCAAATAGGAGTAACTGAGTATCATTCTGGGAGCTTGCATGCAGGCACTGGTCCTGTAGAGATTTGAGGATGTGTTCAACTTTAGTAGACATATTCACAGCCTATCCACAGTGTATAGAATTAATCATAATTAAGTATTTACAATATGAGTGTTTTAGCAGTGTGGAAAAGTGTGACTGATTAGATTTGCTGTGTGCGAAGAATTTTCTCCAATTTCATGTAGATAGCATTTCTTCATGAAAAAGGACCTGTGCTTTTGTCCTTCGTACTCTTTGTGAAGATATCTCCAAAAATTTACCACAGCATGAACATAATCCTGTTAATAGGAAATGTTAATAGGAAATCTATAGTTATTCAGTAGCTTATATTAAATATACTTTCTCAAATTTCTTGTCAGTTGCCAGAACTAATTTAGAGGGGAGATGTATAATATAAGGATATGTTTTGGTCATGAGATCTCCTTCTTTTAATGCTGACCAAATGTCCTGTGCCTCTCTTTACAGCTTCCAGCTACAGTTTTATTCTGAGCATTAGTGAAGAGGAAGCCAGGGTGAAGGCTTTGAACGAGTACCTGAGCACTCGTAGTTATATCCAGGGGTTCACATTTTCACATGCAGATGTGGAGGTATTCAGAAAGTTTTCGAGACCACCTGTGGACCAGTATATCCATGTTGTCCGGTGGTACAGACACATAGAAGCAATCTATGATGGCAGCAGTGAAAAAAATGAGCCTTGTAAGCTTCAAACAAGTGAGTAATATGAAACTGATGGGCAGGTTATAGACTAGCTGACATTATATTGTTTTTATTGCTGAGAATTCCTAGAAGTTCCCTTTTGTACTCTCTTGCACACTTTAAAATTTACAGTATCGACTTGTGTTCAAGGTCATAAAATGCTTCTTGCATACAGTTACTGTGTAATGGATTTATCCTGGCCTATTTGAATGCTAAATCTCTGTTTCCATATTTCTTTGACTTTAAAATTCCTCAGTGTACAGAATTTGATTATGTGTATTTTATTTAAAAAGCCAGCCACTGGCTTGTAAAAGAATGTGTGTGTTTTAGCTTGTTCCCTAAAATATCAGGGTTTGCTCAGTCCACTTTTCTGTTTTGTTTTGTTTTGTTTTGTTCTTTCCCTGAAATTGTAACTAAATAATTGTTATATAATGTACAAGTTCATTACAAGGTAAACTGAAAACTGCCTCTTATGGTTGTTATTAATACTGAATTTCAAAAAGAATGTTTGGGGTTTGTTTTTAACCCTGACAATTCAGGCATTGCTGATGATTTGAGGAAATACTAACTGGTTAATCTAGGTCATTGTGTAAGCATGGGTGCTGGCATTTTTGGGAGCTGCATCGCTCTTCCGAGTTGTTTTCCAATGAGCTAGCCTAATTTAATTGCTCTATAGCAAGATCCTTGCTTGGGTAGTCATGAAGTAATAAAAATAACACCAGCACCACAGAGCTGTTGTATAGTGCTTGCAATACCTACTAACGAATGCATAATGTCTGTCATTTTTGCTGATGATTGTTGACCAATATTATTCCAGTGCCATCCTCTCACGAGCTTATGTCCTCAATTCCTGTCAGACCAGCAGTTAAAATCAGACTGCTGCGAGTAGATTCTGTATATGTGTGTGTACCTGCATGTGCTTGTTCTGGTTACTGATTTTCTTTCAGCAGTTCAGGGATCTCAGCTATACTGCTGGCTCTAATAGCAGATTTAATGCTGCTAACCAAAATGTTTTACAGATTTTCATGGATCAGGGTGAAGCAATAAGAGAAAAGGCTTCTGTTTTCCTGTCCACAAAATCTTTAATGTTAAGTCTCACTTTCTGAAGGGTTATGTCTTGTTATCTTTTAGATCTGTGTGTATGCATCAGAAGTCCTGAAATGGTGTTCTGCAGTGGTCACTGTGAAAATGACACGTGAATCTGCCATGTCTTAGACCTTGGATATTTTATCAGTGTTTTTTCAGGTGTATCAGAGAGCTCATGGGGTGGTTTAGAGCAAATGAACTTCAGTTCAACCAGGGGAGAGACTATAGCTGGCAGAGACATATTTGAACAGACTAAACAGTGTGCCTTTTACTTTGCCCTTCGTGTCTATGTAGTGGGTATAATGTGCACCTAACTCACAAGCTGAGAACTTTACAGTGCAGTATCTGGGTTTTTTCTTATGTTTAGTGTGGTTTTAAGTAAAGAAAGGTTTACAGATTTATCTTTTATTAGACTAACCCACATAGGCTTCTTTCCCTGAGGGAAACATTAGCCGCAATTAAGCATGCTAGCGTAATCTTTGTAAATCAAAAAGTAAACATATACCTTGGTATATGATCTGTGTTATGGATAGACTGCTTCTGAACTTGAGGTATTCTGTTAAGGAGTACCTTATACAATTAAATATTTAGAATAAACACATTTCTGTGGATTCGTAACATGGAGATTAAATGGAGTCCATTTGTGAGACAGAGTTCTGCAGTTAATATTTTTTTTCCCTTATTTAGGCAGTTATTCAAGAAAGGAAGATGAAGAAATTAAATTCTTTTATACCATGAAAGTTTACCTTACTTAGAGGTTTTCAGCCAAAAATTCATACAAAGAGATCAGGGGAAACAGTTAATGAAGAGCACCCTAGATGCAGGACCAGAAAGGCATTTTGTTGTCAAAACAGACAGTTTGTATATTTTAATTGAAACTAAAATGGCATACCACAAGAATTCCTAAATACAGTGCTGTGTGTATTAAGCTGGCAACCTCGCTGTATTTTTTAATTTCCTGGTTTGCTTTCATTCCTAGTTAATGTGATAATTAGTTTAACATCATTACAGCTGTAAGCAGCCCTATGCAGAGCAATCTGCAACTCTTTGACAATGACGTACTCATGCTTTGGTTTGAAAAAACCTTTAACATCTATGTCGCTTCTTAAAATTTTAAAAGAAAGCAAGAATGTTGCCACTAATATTACCCTCTATTTTATTTACTTACTCTCTTTAATGGCAAAATTTAGCCTTTTGCTAAATTGAAGCATACTGTGGTAAATGTTTTGAAAAATGGCTTGTGTGCATAGCAACAATGTATGATAAAAAATCTGAGGTTCTTTCTAAGCCTTTCTGTCTCCCTTCACTCTCACCCTGAGTACACATACTCTGTCAATATTGGCTCTAGAGGCTAACTCTGATCTCTGGTGATTTTTTGCAGCTTCTGTGTGAGAAGAAGTCACATGCTGTCACAGTAATATCAGTGGCTTTGCAGAAGGCCCAAGACTGTCGTAACACTGAATTAATAATACATTATATTTCAAAGTTCTTGTTAATGCTTTAACTGAATTGCATGCTCTTACTTTTATGCCTTTTTCCTGATACTTGAATCAAAAGTTAATAACAATGGCTAGTCAGAAAGTAGAAAATAAACCAGAGTGAAATAATGTAGTGGCTTTGTAGGAAGCTCTAAACAACTAGTTGGATTACTAGGATTGAAGCTGCTCTGTCTAATTATATGTGGGTTTTTTTCCTTGTGATATAAGTTAACAGTTTGATAAGGAGAAAATGTTATATTGTAAAACTGTTTGTGGAAAGTGTCTTTTCAGTTCTCTTTAAACTGTTTTTTCCCCCAGGTAAAGGCAAGCGTGTGCAGCCACCCTGGTCTCCCCCTGAAGGGACAAAACATTCTAGGCTCTGCCTCTACAATAGCCTGACTCGCAATAAGGTGACTAAACGAAAGAAAAGTGGAGATTTCCATAGAAACACAAATAGAGAAGTCATCAAATATTCATTTCTTAAGTATTTACCCTATCAGTACACCAGCTTTTGAGTTGTATTTTGCAGAATATTAACAAGCACGTGCCAGAGATGCTAAGTCAGTCACGTGTGTTTGATGGGCAAGTGTTTAAATATAGTATTTTTTAATATATTTGTATATTTTTCTATATTAGATATTAGAAATTGGATATTATTGTACTACACAATACAAATATTGCATATAATATATTTTAATATGTAATTGTATATAATATTTATATATGTTATATACTTATATCTATTCTACACAATAAATATACACTACAAGTGTATGTATATGTATGTTGCATTATATGTACTTCTCAATTGCAAGTAATGATCATGCAAAATAGCCAGGGGTTCAACTGTAATGCACACAAGTATAGGCAATGTGAACAGAATAAAATCACAGTTTCTTTCTTTAGATGTTATCTGTGTAATAGAAACTGGTAAACTTCTTGTGGTCTTGTTTGAAGGTCCTTTGGGAAAGAGAGGAAATATTAGTAATACTAATTTTACATGGGATTTAGTATCCAAGTATGTGTGAAATGATTGTACTCTGTAACCTTTTTCAATTCAAAAGAAAGCTGGATCTTCTCTTTTACAAACACAGCTTGAATAATGCCCTGACTAGTCCAGATCTTTGTAATCTGATGTCTTGATGATAAGAGTACAGATAACTGAAGCAGCCACACCCAGTTCTCTCTTTTACATGATAAAACTAGTAGTGATATTTTCTTACACAAAACTGGGAGTGGAATAACTATTCTTTTTTTTTGTATTTATAATCCATGTTTTCACATTCTAATCTCCAAAAGCAGTGTTATTGGCCTGAGGTCTTCATTTTTTCCTCATTACTGTATTTTCCCTTTCAATTAAGGAAATATTTCAGCCTCAGAATGGAAAAAAAGTTCTGTGGTACTGCTGTGGTCCAACAGTTTATGATGCTTCTCACATGGGACATGCCAGGTACTGCAGTTCCTTATTTCGATGTAGCTAATAACAGTGCCTATTGGAAGCAAAAGATTAATAGGAAAAGGCACTTTATTTAGATGAGTGTATTACTAGACAATAGCCTTGTTAGACTCAATGCTTCAAATTTAAGATTAAAAGCATGTTATAATATGTCACTGATTAAAAATTTACAAGTAGATAAGGGAAAATTAAAACTGCTGTAAAATTATTGACTCTGAGATTAAAGTAGTTTGTGCATAATATAGAAATAGACTTGGGGTGATCACTAAAAACACCCCTATATCTTTTATGTTTTTAGGTCATACATCTCATTTGATATCCTAAGAAGAGTCTTGAGGGATTATTTTAAATATGATGTTTTCTATTGTATGAATATTACAGATATTGATGATAAGGTAAGGTATTTTTAAATTGGAATCTAAAATATTGTACTTTCAGCATGGAAGTTAGAGAGTCATATGTAATTGCCATTTGATAAGCCAAGGTAAATCTTACAGTCATTAACTTAGACATACATTTTGTATGCAAAGCCATTGATTTTTTGGTGAGGGTTTTTTGTTTGGTTGGTTTCATTTTTCTGTTTTGTAGCATTCCTACTGTAGCAAAGCCTGTATTCTTGTATATAAATGTATGTTGTCATAAGTAATGAAGACTAAGCATTTTACAAAGATAACTTATTTACCTGTTGTTCAGATACCTATTAACTTTCTTGAGATAGCTGATTAACTATGTCTGGTGTGCTTAATTTGTATTACTGCATGCAGTTCTTGTAGCTTGTCAAATTAGTAGGGATTCTGAAATGCCTGTGGTATGTAAGAGGTATTTGATTCACAAAAATATTTCCATGTTTCTGCTTTGTAGATCATCAAGAGAGCAAGACAGAATTACCTTTTTGAACGGTATAGAGAGAACAAATTAGCACCGGATCAGCTACTTGAAGATGTTAAAACTGCCTCAGAGGTTGGCATGGTATTTAGTGTCTGCTAGTATCTTAGGTTCTCAGTAATGTAGCAAAGCATCTAAAAAACGCCTCTAATTTTGCTACCTCCTCAAACTTTCTGCTTGTGTCAATTATTCTATTGCAAATTATTCTATTGAACTGGTACCACACAAATTAGAAATGTTATAGGAACTGCACATCACTTTGATTTTGCCATTGGTTTAGAATTGACAAGTGTAAAAGGCATGCCTGACTTAGGTCCATAGAACTTGTTTGCAAGTGTGTGTATGTTGTTGTTGGGGTATTAGATGTTTGTGTGTTAGAATTCAAACTTCAAAAATAATCCTTTAAAGTAGTTTTGAAATGGTGGTATGTCCATAATTTTTTAAAGCTTGTAAGATTGGTGGCCTTGGAAAGACCAAAAAATCTCCAAAGCTTTAGGGATTTAATAAATTCTGTACGCTGGACTGAAGGTTGAGGAAAGTGATTGTCTGGTCATTTTTAGAACAACAGATCACAGAGATGATCAGTCTAATGAATTGAATACAGGCCTGAGAATGGGAGGCTTGGAAATTTTGCCCAGCTATCATTGCCTGACATACTCTCTAAGCTCTCATTTAATCTCTCTATGTTTCACATTAAAGCTTCTCCTTTACAGATTTGTGATAATCAACTGTGTAATTAAAGTGATCAACTGCATAGAAAATGAAAATTACTAAACAACAGTAATGATGATGTAGTTGTTTACAAAGTCTTTTTGAAAAACTGAATTTGGGTGTGTAGTAAATTCTTTGACTTCACTTTTATTTCTGATGAGTATATTTCAGTAGTTTGATATCAAAGCTTTTTATCTGGCATAATTATTATTCATCACGAGCAAGGTACTATGTGTTTAGGATAATATGTTGTGTGTGGAACATAACGCTACTGTACTGCAAGTTGCTTTCTAAAATTTATTTTTTTTTTAAATTGTAGCTCTTTTCAGTTAAATTAAATGAGACAACAGACCCAGATAAAAAGCAAATGTTGGAAAGAATTCAGAATGCAGTGAAGTCTGCTTTTGGTCCTCTACAAGAAGCTGTGCAAGCTAAACTCCCTGAAGAAGAGATCAACAGCTGTCATGAGGTCAGTTTGAGCTCCTTTTAAATTGCAATTTTAAAATTGTATTTGACTTATAATTGTTAGGGGGTTTAAAAATAATCTTATCTTATTCCTTGCAACATTATGGACATTTTTATTCATAAAAAGAGGTAATGTGGGGATGAAGACTTTATAACATTTTGTATTCCACAAAAGAAGTTTGATCCTTAAGTTCAGGTGTATAGTTTTTGGATGCTGTTTTTACCAATTACTTTCCCCCCCTCCCACTGTGACAATTACTCAGTTAATTTTAACTTTCCAATGGGGATTTTCCTCTTACATGTATTTAGTTTCTTTTTGACTTCTTTTGTCCTGATGAACTAATTGCAGTATAGATTACTGAATATGCATTTAGGACATTTCAATCACTGGTGGCAGTTTTCTACACAAGTGTTTCTATCTCTGGTCAGAGAACAAAATACATCCCCAAAATATTTACATTTAGGGACAATAATCCTGTTGACTTTATTGGGCTTCAGTACTGTCCCAGTAACCAAGTCAGTCAATATAACTACTGTCTTTTAGTAATTGATTTCCACTTTCATCTCTTCTTGCTTTCAGATTATTTGTGGTAGTTGCTGTAGGAAGTATAGGGTATGTGCTCCCTTCTGGAGAAGAGTCTCTCTAAATTATCTTTTTTTTAAAAAAAAAGGGTTCAGCTATTCTAATATCAGGTGGCTTTATGAAGTGTATTCTGGCCTAGCAAAATTGTCAAACCAACTAAAATCTAAGCAGTCACGCCTTCTGGGCTACATCCTATTGTAAAAAAAAAAATAGTGCAAGACTGATGTTCAAATTAGTCTTTCAAACACTTTAGCAGTGTGCACTGTAAGGCTTCTGTTAGATTATCCCGTAGTGAGGGGGTGAGGGGAGAGCAGGTGATCTGGTACAACTGCAGGTCCCATCAGGTGTTTACAGTGTAAGTTTCACATGCCTGTTTAAGTGATTGATATCAAAACAGATATCACTTACCTGTTTATCTTCCTTCCTCTGATTGCTTCGTACATGTTTATGAAGGGTAATATGATAAAAATCTGGTAGAAGCACGGATTACTCTGTATTCATAGGCAAGTGTCTTTTTCTTCAAGCAAGCCTCTCTGTTTGAAGTTAAGATCTGTCTGCAGAGTTTAAATAGGGCAAGTGTTTGATCACTTGTACTTACCATTATGTTTTATAGAGACTGTTGGAAGAAGCCAAAGATTTGCTGTCTGACTGGTTGGACACAAAATTTGGCAGTCAGGTGACTGACAATTCCATATTCTCAAAGCTCCCCAAATTCTGGGAAGGGGAATTTCATAAGGATATGGAAGCACTCAATGTAAGTAAGCAAACTCTTTTCTGTTACAAAAGTGTACCTTGCCTCATAATACCCAGAATATAATTTAGCTCCTTAATAGTTTTCAAAGACCTCATATTTCAGCCTTATTCAACTATTTCCTTTAATGTGAATAGGTAGCTGTTAAATTAGCACTTGTTCTGTTTCCATCCCTACAGCCTTGAATCAGTTGTGCGTGTTACCAGAGCTAGTTAACTGGTGATCAAGTTTGACATGTGCATGCCATCCCTTCCCTTTGGTGTAACATGGGCTTATGATCACCAACTGACCCGGAAGTTTGAGAAGTTTGAGTCTGTTAGCTGCACAAGAGAGCGCTGCCAGCCTAAGCATTTAGACTGGTTGTTTACCAGTCTTCAGCCAATTGTGTGACGATAACAGTGAAGGACAAGTTACAGACGAAATGCCATGTCATATGCAATGGTTCAGATCAGTGAAGGTTTATTTATTTACCTGCAAGTCAGAGGGACTACTTGTCTGTTCTGTCAGAATTGCAATAAATGGAAGAGCTGATATCTCCTGCAGTAGGTTGTTGTTAACATCGCCTTAAAGGCTAAGGAAAAAATGGACAGAGCACATTGTTTCAGAGCAGAAAGCTTGAAATAGGAATCTTGGCTGTCCCTTACTTTGGAGCCAATTTTTAACTGATGTATAGTGTATATATTTTAGTGCATATTTTATATGTATAAATAATTATATTTATATATAGAAAGATTCTACTTTTTATCTATAGGTTTTACCTCCAGATGTTTTAACGCGGGTTAGTGAATATGTGCCAGAAATTGTGGATTTTGTGAAAAAGATTGTGGATAATGGTTATGGGTAAGTTTGCTACTGGATACTTTTGTTGTGTGCGTATACTGTATCAGGGCTAGAATGATTGCTTTCAACACTTACCTGTGAACTGGTTTCTCTGTTCTCATATGCAATAGTAGTCTTTTCCTGGAGTAGAGTTTTATCAAATAAAGAAACTTCAGGTTTCTTTGCAAAAGACTCTTTATTTCTCACTTGATGAAAATGTGCTATTCCGTATTTTTTGTGATGTCTTACAAAAAGAGAAGTTAGGTTATTAAGTTTATAGGGAGAAATCCTCATTCATTAAAATAAATAGTCAAAGTTCCATTGCCTTGAACCATATTTGACTCCTGGCCTTCAGAAAGGGGTTTCAAAAATGGATGCCTCCAGATGCCTAAAACTCAGTTGTAAAGAATGTAAGTCATTTGTTTGTTTTGGGTTTTTTTTAAAGTAATCATGAACTCTTTTTCTGCCATTGTCTAATATTTGTGAAAATTAAGCTAATACTCTGGAAAGTCCTGAGTATCACGTTAGATTCCCCTCTAAAATTTTTTAGTTCTCTGTTTTTTTGTTGTTTTGTTTTTTTTTTTTTTTCCCTGATATGGATGTATTTTTTATTGTGAAAAAAGCAAACTGTGGTTCGGACTGCCATAATTGCTCTTGCATGTTGTTCCTTTTAAACCTACATTTTAAAATTTTCTCTAAAAAAAACAACCAAAAACCAAAAAGACCAAAACAAACAAGCAAACAAAAAAAATCCCACCACAAAACACTGAACAGGGGTGGGCACCTTGCATTTTTTGCACTGAAGTATCAGCATTCCTGGTGGTGCTGAAACATACTTCAGTGTCAGTTTTTATTACAGCTGTTGTGGGACAAAATTAAGAGAGTGAAAGAGGACAAAATGGACTGTCAAACATAGAATCACACTATGTTATTACAAAATATAATATGTACAAAGAAAGGGTCAGAGTTATTGTAAATATTTCTTCTCTTGGGAGTGTAATTTCATGTCTTGGCTGATAAGAGTTTAACAAGAAAGATGTTAGTTGTTTTCCCTGTGATCAATTTTATTATGACTTTCGATGATCTGTCTAAAGTCTTTGTGGTAAGGCCTTAAAACTTAGGCTCACCTAATTCATGTTTAGAGTACTGAGCAGTACCATATTGTGTGTGGTTTCACTAGAGAACGTAAGTTTAACACAGTGATTTCTGGGATAAAATTCAGTTAAGTATTGGTAGAAAGTTAGCTAAACAATAATCTTTAACTTTCCAGGTATGTGTCCAATGGATCTGTATACTTTGATACTGTGAAGTTTGATTCCAATGAAAAACACTCCTATGCTAAGTTGGTTCCTGAAGCTGTAGGTGATCAAAAAGCTCTTCAAGAGGGTGAAGGTAAAAAGGGGAAATAACATTTGCTGAACAAACTGATGTTGTGTTGATCTCTTCAATTGACTTCACTGACATTTAGATCAAAGTTACTGTCAGAGTTGGCTTACTCGCTGCACTTCCTTTACCCGTAGATTTCTTTTCCGAAGTTTTGCAGTTTGGGCCAGTGCTTTCATGGAGGTTTTTAATTGGAAAATAGCAAGAAACGTTATTCATTATAGGATGGTTTTGGGTTGATTTTCTTTGTTGGTTGGGGTTTTTTTGGTCAGAATTGTGAATAACTCAGTCATTTGACTATAGTCCAGTTACTTGGCTGTTCATCTGGTTCAAAGTAGGAGGAGCAGACTTGAAGCTGGGTCTTCCACATACCAAGTGAAAGCTCTCCACATAAGGCTGTAGTTCTTTCATGACAAATATTTGGGTTCCTCTTTCCTAACAGAACTCTTTTTACTTTGTAAACTAAATGCAGATACGGAGATTATTTTTTTAATTATTTTTTTTTTTAAGTTGAGCCATAGCAGAGGAGTAGCTTAAAATGCTTAAACCAGACTCATTAGTTATCTGCTTCTAAGATTGTAAGGTTTTAGTAGCAAATCATCCACAAATTCTACCAGAAAAACATTAAAAGGTTTTAATATAACACTCATACAAGGGAAAATTAGGGCACTTATGCCAGGTGAAATTAGCAATATCTGAGAAATGCAGCTTAAAATGGGTAAGACTTTTTGTCTTCATAATTCAAACCCTTATAGCTGAAATCTTCCATGTGAAACAAAAGGTGCTAGCTTAAACCCACCATCTTTATGGTAATGTGAATGTATCATTTCCACCACATAACGAGTCACTTTTTGTTGAATTGTTGTGTCCTTTTGCAAATAGGAACCAGTGCTGAGTGATTAATGTAACTAGCCAAGAGGATGCATATATCAAGTTATTGCTTGTCAGAGTAGCTGCTTTGACTCATTTGTGATGATTGCCCTTATCCTGACAGATAATGTCATTTTGACTATTAAAGGCAACAGAAATGCTAAGCTTTGAAATTGCACTTAAATAAAAGCACAATACTATTAAAGTGCATAATGTTAGATATTCTAAACAATTGAGATGGCAGGTATCTCAGCCTGTACATCAGAATTAATTTACAGGTTAAACTCAACAGTCTTGTCTTTAATCTGTGTTTGACTCTTATGCAGTAGGTGGTATTGTTTACCACTTCTAGTCTTGGACAGTACTGCAGAAATGGTAAATTCTGTGTTTTACAGATGTTATAGTGAGAGTGTCACCTCATGATGATAAAAACTAACCACAAATAATGCCTAACACATCTATGATGGTAACAAAACAGTAAACATAACCTTTGTGCAGCAACTGAGATTAGGGGTGCAAGAAAGATATGCTATGATCATATTGTGTGTGCAGATTAAGACAATCCTAGTCTTAATTTGGATCCTTCTGACTTTAGAGTGAATTGATTCCATGGTCTTACTTGCTATGAGTATAAGGGTTTTTGTTTCTGTATTTCTTTTTCTATAACTGCAATACTGGAATTGTGCCTGCAGACAGAATGTAGATGAATCTCATGTCAGTACTTAGAACCTCAAGTCAAAACTTAGAAGACAGTGCATCTGACTTCTTGTCAGATTTCCTGTCAACGAAACAATTAATCAAAACCCAAAAGGAGTATTAAGGGTGATTATGAGGATTTTTTTGGGCTGATTATTTTTCTTTTTTTTCTTTCTTTCACTTAATGTGAGGTACAGGAGGCCAAAAATCGGTAATGCTGGTGTTAAAATAAAATGTATTTATTTACATTTTCTCTTTTGGAAGGTGACCTGAGTATCTCACCTGATAGCTTAAGTGAGAAGCATTCTCCAAATGACTTTGCTTTGTGGAAATCGTCCAAGCCTGGAGAACCCTCGTGGGACTCTCCATGGGGAAAAGTAAGGACATTATAATTGGGATTTAGTTCTTCTGCACCTTATTAAAGAGCATGTTAAACAAATACCTTGCCTCACCTCATAATGTATAGAATATGGGGATCTTATATTCAATCGTAGATTCTGTTGCTCTGTTCATTTAGTAATTTAGAATGTGTATCAGTCTGATACTTTTTAAACAGAAGTCTTCATGCAGGCTCATGATGAGTGTTCCTGGTCATTTATCCTGTTTATCTAAAGGCTTTATCTGCAGTAATGTCTATATCCTTTTTTCGTTGTGATCAAATATATTACTGTATTTTTAAAAAGAATGATAAACAGAATAATCAAAACATCACAGATGTATATGCCCTGTTTGATCTTTAAATCAAACAGTATACTTTTATGAAGCTGAAACTGAGAATCTTTTTTTCTTGGTAACATTGTATCTCTTTTCTTCAGGTATGTCACTGCTTAGGGACAGGCCAATGAGAGAATGATAGGCAGGAGAGGAAGATCATTAACTAATAGCCAAGTAATATCTTTTTCTTAACAGGGTCGTCCAGGTTGGCACATTGAATGTTCTGCAATGGCTGGATCCATTCTAGGAGAGTCAATGGATATTCATGGAGGAGGGTTTGATCTCCGATTTCCCCACCATGACAATGAGCTGGCACAGTCTGAGGTGAATGAACTGGCCTTCAGTTTCTGCTGTGAAAAAGTGACGTGCTTTGCTTTGACTGCAATTTAGACAAATCCATCAATTATTTTTTAAAATGTTGTGTGTTTTGTGTAAGCATAACTTTTCTTAGGATTTTATTCTTAAATTCTCTTACTTCATGGTATATATGTAAACGGTGTTGGGTCTTTGGGCTTTTTTATTTCTGCTGCAGGCATACTTTGAAAACGATCACTGGGTTCGGTATTTTCTGCATACTGGCCACTTAACAATTGCTGGCTGTAAAATGTCCAAATCTTTGAAGAATTTCATTACCATTAAAGATGCACTGAAGAAACATACAGGTAAAAATTACTTTGGAATGTGAATGCTTTTGAAGTACTTTGAGTGGTGAATGGTAATTTTGTTATTCAGCCTAATTTCAGGTGTCTCTCTTCTTCACTAACTTTAGAACAGCTTCCTTGTTCTTCTGTTCCATGTCAGTATTATCATTATGGATTATAGTGTTGCATTTTTGCTAGATGTGTTAATAGTAAGAATATTAAAACCTATGTTCTTAGCCACTGCAGTATTGGAGGCCATAAAAATGATTTAGATTATGATTATTTTCCTTGTACATTTTTGAAACTCTTAATAGCACGACAGTTACGGTTGGCTTTCCTCATGCACTCTTGGAAGGATACACTGGATTATTCAAATAATACCATGGAATCAGCTATACAGTATGAAAAGTTTATGAATGTAAGTAAGTTTTCTGTTCCTCCTCCAGCTCTTTAAGCTTTGTGTTTTTATATGTATGTCATGGTATAAAACCCAAGAATATATAGGACATACCCACAGACTGAGTTTGCCTTCTGCATTCATCAGGTGGGATGTCATAGTGTTTGTGTAGCTGTCATTGAACATTCGAGATACGTAAATTCCACAGACAGCTACATCTCTCTGCAGCTGAGTGCTCTCTCCAAGTTTTGATATCTCTGAGCAGCTTGGCACTTACACATAAGATTAGTTTCTCAGTTCAGCTTGCTTATGGGACTGAGTCCAACAGACACTCTCATAACATGTCTACCAGATCAGACTTTACACAAAGATAGCTAAAGGGGAAGAGGGAGTATCATTCCTACCTTGTCTTCTCACCACATGTATCAGGCGTTTTCCTCTGTGCCTTGCGGGCATATCTGAGGGGTCAGGCACAGTTCCTTTTCCTGCTTAGTTTGGAGCCATGATTTAAACCCAAATTTCCCTCAAGGAGGCTGTACACCATTTTGAGATGGTTGGTCTTTGTCTCTCCACCTGAAGTTGTTCTGCTTTTTACATTAAATGCTTGGTTTGAGCCACAGAATAAGTGAACACGACTTTTCACCAAGCTGGATGACCACATAAAATAGGTCCTCACTATAAAGCTATTTTTATTCTTCTGCTTCCATTACTAGCAACACACTTAAAAATCTGCCTTAAGAATTATTGCCTGAACTTTTTAAAAATGGTATTGTATTTGAGCAGCGTAGTGTTAGAGTATCACAGTGTATCATGCAGTAGCAGAGCCATGAGATAGAACTAAATTACAGTACACCTGTGATTTTCAAAGTTATGCAAGATGTGTGGGTTACCTTGTTTTGACAAACATTCAGTAGATCTTGGCTGAAACAGTGTTGAAACCATAAACTTTAGGAGTCTAATTAAGAAATAATGCCTGTTCTTAGTAAATAATGCTTATATCTAATTTAAACCAATTTTTAGCTATATTCTTCTTTTATAGGAGTTCTTTTTAAATGTGAAGGATATTCTTCGAGCTCCCACTGATGTGACAGGGCAGTTTCAGAAATGGGAAAATCAGGAAGCAGAGCTGAACAGAAAGTGAGTGGAGCATCCCTACTTCTCTGCAAACAGCTGTCATGTAGCTACATATTTTGTTGGGTTTTTTCCTTGTAAAATGACTTACTGTGTGTATAGTGATGTTTACAAGTCTGTAGCATTTCCATTGAGTACCCCAACTCTATACAAGCTAGTGGTTTTAACCTTGCAACAGCTTTATGAAGTATAGCTGAAATTGTTGATTTCGCTTTCATTTGAGTTAGGTGCACTGGCGTGCCTCATCACCCTGTTTGTGAAGGGAAAGAGAACTTTTTTGTTAGATAGCTGTCATTTTCTTCACTGTTTGTAGTGCTGTCCTCTGTGAGAAGTAACTGATAATTCAGAGTGTTACAACTGCAAAAATCGTATTTTACACATTTCAAAGTGCAGTGAGCAATCTGAGACAAATGGAAGCTAAATGACCTGACTAAAAGCACAAAAGATTAGAGTGCCAATGTTTGAAAACATGTTCTTGAGAGAGATGATTATATCAATACTGCAGTTTTTTACTTTGATAACAAAATTACTATTATT